>JAHWFO010017072.1:1790666-1804341 GCA_023313115.1 Rhysida immarginata
TTTGTTTGGAATTTGCTGTTGAACAAATGTGCAATTGGAATTTTTTGTGTATCTCTTACGGTTTTCGAGATAGAATTTGGATGTGTCCTAATTTGCATATTTGAGATGATGAAAGGTGCTCCATCAGATAGAGCACCCTCAAGTTCCTATTCATTCCCTATATCAGAATTTGCGTAACTACTCTGGTATCCAAGATAGGAAGGGGGTAACAGACTTTTGACTCACCCTGTATAGTGACACCCAATAAGTAAATATAGACACCCTGCTCTTGGTCATTTATTTTTTGCACAAAAACTATTTGCTACATGTAGTTCTTACGCATGCGCATTGGAACTTAGTTGCTGCACCTTTTGATTTCTGCAGAGCTTTAACCCGGTTGGGCATGGAATCAATGAGTCGGGCGATCTTGGCCTGTGGAATTTTGATCCATTCAGAATGCAAACATTTGAAATGTTCTGCACAGGAAGCAGGTTTTTGTGAATGTGTTCCCTCATTGAAATATTGAGTGAAAGTATGAAGAGGTGTTCGCCTTGCAGCTCTCCAATGATACTTAGCTGGTGCAGGTATCTGACAGCCGTGTTATGACTCACTTGCAGGTGTCCTTGCAACAGGGATTTCTCTCAACCACTTGTTTTGCAGCCCTCAGTTGTTGTGCTGGTCTAGGCAGGCATGCATGTGACTCTACAGTTCCTTTTTTAGTGTTTTGAACTGTGTAATAACCCAGTACATAGTGGAATCTGAAGTGTGTGGGAGATTTTCCTTTAGCTGACACCACCTTCGTATTGTCCAACAATACGTCCTCGTTGAAAATCACTCAATTCTGTGGCACAAGGCATTCAAGGCATGCGTCTTCAAGATGAGAATAAGTTACTGCGAACAATACTATAAAATATAAGTGCACATTCACAGTTATTTCTATGAAAAACATGAAATGTGGGGTGTCTATTTACTTACTGGGTGTCACGGTACACAGTAATCACTTCATCCATTTTTTGAATGACATCTTTAACTATAAGACAGCTTAACGCCTTCAAAGGAAAAAGTGGGAGGTATGATTAAGAAAAATCATTATTAGATGGCAGCGTGTTATCAGGATTACGGATACTAAAGTGCAGACTACCCTTATACACACTCTATTTTTTCAAATATTGGCCACATTTACTTTAGGCCACGGCCGCAAATTTGATGGTGGAACGAAAAAATAACAGTTTAAAGGCTGCAATTCACTTTAGGCCGCAAACTTCTAGGGTCTACAAAAAGATCGAACTACTTCGTTTTAGCGTCACACAATATAATCTTTAAGACGTCAACCTCTTGTCCACAACTGGATTTTATTCCGCATATACGTATTTCGAACTCTTTGAGTTCATTATTCAATGCCAAGTGTTGAATATAGGAAAATTCTATTACACTTTATACTTTTAGAAAGGGTAGATCGATCGTAGATCGGAAAAAGTTATTCGATTCTAGTTCATGGCTTTAACTTTACCAGATTTTGTTCAATTGTTTTCTAAAAGTGAAATTAATATTCTAACCCTTCAGAACAATAATTAACCAGTCATATATGTTTTCATTCATAAATTATTATGAAATCCATGTGTTAAAGCTATTGTTGGCGATTTATCAGCCCACTCCACTCCAAGATGTTGCGTTGTTGGTGTGTCACAGAATGCTCTCTATCGCTATTGGTCAGCAGTTCGTTGATAGAATCATGGTCGCCACCAAAGAAATAAAAGTTACACTCGCTCATTAAAATGAGATTACTATAATTATTTACACATCTCATTAATAAATTTATATAATTTTCATTAAATATATAAAAATAGTTTAGATGGTTATGTAAATAATAAAATTACTGTCTAAATTAATATTTAAGATACTTTGGGATGCTAAAACGAAGTAATTCGATCTTTTTTGTTCTATTCAATTACCATTGAAGATCTTTTTAGGCCACACGCTTAAAATTTTCGATTTTTTTGGGTTTAGAGCTGTGGCCTATATTCAAAAAAATATGGTATTTGTTTTAGCTGCATACTTGATTGTCCTTGAATTTATTTTTACGTTTACAGACAGATTATTTTATGCAAGTGTGAATGGGGAAGAAAGAAGCGCTATAAGTGTTGAATAACATTTGCCTTGTAATCATGAGAATCTGTTCACAACTTGCTCTTTCTTATATTGAATTTAGATCATTGTGTATAAATAATAATGTAGAATCTAAGATACATAATGCTATCCTTTGACCCATATAGAAATAAGGTAAGGCGTAAGGGCATATGCTAAATAAAACATATATCCACAAATGATATTTGCAATACATTTGGATGTTTATGATGATTAAATTAAGATAAAAAGAAATTTTAAAATGTTCATTTCACAAAATGAATTAATTACTTCTAATATAAAGAAGATTTGTGCAAGGTGCATTACATTTTTGTAACATGCAAAAATAGAATGGAACCAAAATTTAAAAGTATAACATATCCAATAATTTATGCAGAACAAGTCATGTCAACTTAAGTTTTTTATAATGGTTAATCAAATTTTTGGTTTCTAAGCAATGTTACACATTTTTAAAGAAAAAACTAAATTAAAATTTAAAAAAAATTTAATAAAAATCGACCATTTAAGACAAGAGGAAGAAGAGGGAGTGTGTTTTCCAAACCTGGTCTGGGTGTTCCCCATGGAGTTGTACGTATTCGCTTGCGAGGTACGTGTGGGGAAAGTGACACCATCGCCTAGACTGTGAAAACAAGGGTAGAGCTCAATTTTTAAATTTATTAATGCAGTGAAAAGGGAGTGTTAAGAAAGGATTGAGGGTATAATTTAAAACTCAACTAAATTTGCATGTAACTCTCATTTATATTTAAAAATGTAAGTAACTTTTCCTCTCAACCTTTCAAAAAACCCATACCCAACCTCCAATCAAACTTCAATACAGTGTTTGAAATAAAGCTTTAAATTTCTGATGAGAATAAGCATTTACATGTGTTATGTATGTGCATGTGTGAGTGTGTGCATGCGTGCGTGCATCACCACCTGAATACCTGTGTATGGTAGAATTGCCAGATTTATGATTGGTAAATTTTATAACATTAATCAGTAATTCTCTGCATCTATCATCTATCCAGTTAATCCTTCATTTGCCTCTGGCAAGATAAAAAATATTATCAATATTAAATATATACATTCATACATGAGAAAAATCAGAGTGTGAATTTACAAGGAGAGTTCAAAAAGTAATTCACCATAATTATTTCTACGGCACGAACAATGCTACATGCAAAATTTTTGCAGAGTCCTAGTTTGAACCTTCCACCTATGTTGTGTGAACATGCAAAATCCACTGCCAGTTGAAAGCGTGATAGCATAAGTCAGTGAATGCAAGTTACAAGCTTCACACTGTTGCCTCATCCACCCTAGAGTCCTGATTTGGCAGGCGTCAGGTTTCCGCATGTTTGGCTCTTTAAAAAATGCATCAAATTCGAGTCCGATGATGGCGTTGTGTGTGCACTGTAAAATAAATGGCTGCGTGAGCAGGACCAATAATTGTGGTGAGGAGCAATACATGCTCTTCCAGAACACTGGCATAAAGCTAAAGAAACAAAAGGAGATTTCTGTGAAAAATAGTCAGTAGAACTCATGGCTGCAGCTATGTGATGGCCGAGCTGCTAAGTTGTATGTTCCATACTTTCAGAGAAACAAATTGTAGTGCATTACTTTTTGAACACTACTCGCATTTACGAGGGTCACTTACAAAGTCATGGCAACTAATTTTTTCAGCGAAATCCCAGATGGTGATCCACACTTTTTCATATGCAACAATGAGACTGAGACAAATGGCACTTACTGATGCTGATATATGGTGTAGATGTTAAAGGACAGAAGTGGAAGGGATGCGCAAAAGTCGGTTGGTTTTCAACCGTTATCAAGTATGGATGAGAGTTGGTAGAACAAAATGCAAACATAAAAATAACAGTGCTACATGGTCAAAACATGAAGGAATGTCATGTACAACTCGTAAAAGCTATTGGAGAACTTTTGCAAGGTGGGTAGCAGCTTTCCAACATGGATGAGTAGCCTCAAACAGGTCGCCCTACAACAGCTTTATTAGTCTCTACAGGAGTTAGCAACAGAAACAGGTACTGACCAGACAACTTATGTCGGTAGATGAATTTCCTTTGATTTTTACTCTTCTTCCTTGTTTACAATATTTCCTGTATTTCCTGAGTAACCAAAGTAATAGACATTATTGGTTAAGTACAGTGTGTATTTTCATATGTATATTAGGAAATGTTTGTATAACAACATGTTTCCTGCAAAAAAAAATAGTTGCCATGACTTTTTTCATGTATAATACAAATTAGCAAATTATACACGGCGACCCAAACTTATCCACCATAATTGTTTAGGAACATTGTATGGTTCAAATGGAACAAAAAATGTCCTTTAAACATTACATCTAGTTTCGATCGCGTGTGAGATATCGATGTTTGTCTATTTTCTTGTAGAGTTGTTAAAGCAAATACATAAAACACTTGAGAGTGCAGATCAGTTTTATTCTGCATACTGACAAAACATTACATTGAACTACAAAACAAAACTAAAATGATACAAGGAATAAGAATAAGAAGAAAGTAATAAATCAATGTCGAGGAACCCTCAAAATGGTTGCCCCCAGCTCCAATGCACTGGTTACATCTTCGGACAACTGAGCTGGTAGCTGCCACAATCTGGTCGGGTGTAATTGCTCAACTACAAGCTTGAATGGATGCAACGAGCTTATCTCTAGCGGTGGGCGGATTGCTGTAGACCTCCTCCTTCAGTGTTCCCCACAGAAAAAAATCTAATGGGGTGAGGTCCGGTGACTAGGAGGCCAAGCCACTGGACCACCTCTACCGATCCATCTGTCCGGATAATTGACATTTACCAGTCTCGCACTCCTCTACCAAAACAGGAAGAGTACATTTAAGAATAAATAGGTAAACCTACGTTTTTTTCTAGGAAAAGACTCTAAATAAAAGAAAATAGACAAACATCGATATCTCACACATGACAGAACTAGATGTAATGTTTATAGGACATTTTTTGTTCCATTTGAACCATACAATGTTCCTAAACAATGACGCTGGATAAGTTTGGGTACTCTGTATGTATCATCATTCTCAAAGTGGTCACCCACATATGTAACACATTTTGTACGATGAAGTTATCTGATGCAGTCTACAAAGAAATATTTTGGCTTCCTTTAAGCAACATATGCACTAATTCCTTTACCTCATCATCCCTTGTATACTGACAGTCACACATCCAAGCATTCTTTTACACAATTGTTTGCCACAATCGTTCTCATGTCTCTATGAAATCAATCAATTCACAGCTGCCCATTAAGTAAAGATGAAATTTGCTAATGGGGATGACCATGTCATTCAACCAACAATAAGTGAGAGCACCAAGCAAGGTGATACAAAATTATAGCTACCAGATCTGATTTAATCATTTTTTTCTTATAATCACTAACATATTAGTTGCAATATATTCTAGGCACCTATGTTGGCAAATTCAATTTACTTTCTGAATTCCCCTTGTACATACAATTCAAACCATCTCAATTCTCTAATGTTCAAAAAATAAAATGTTTTTTACAATTTCAAAATATGTAAATATAAATATAAAATTTTCAAACATAACCTGTTTAAAGTAAATATATATAAAATCAATCTACATTACAAATCAAACATGTATTGAAAAACCTTGATATAAAGTATTAGTATTGTCACAGTAGCTATTTAATAATAATGCAAATATTTTATCTTCTATAAATAAAATCACAATTTAACCTGCATTTTTTTTTTTAATTTTCCTTTTATCTTTAAAATGAACATAATAACTGACAGCTACTTCATTTTATTTCAAGTCTTCAAGTGAACTTTTTTTTTTTTTTGCTTTCAAAAGAAATTTAACATTGAAATTTTATTTTTCTCTTTGTAATTTTGTTTATTATTTCAAACACTGCAATTTTATAAGCCTTAAAGGAAATTCAATACCAAAAATTATGGAAGAAATACTTCCTTAACCTATGTATTAATTCAAGTGTGACAAAACTTGTTCTACATAATGTCATGTAGGGAAGGGGAGGGGAAAAAACCAAAAAGATTGCCATACATATCTAAATCATTCAAAACAAAATAAATAAAAAAAAAAAAAACTTTAAAAAAAAAAACAAAAAAAAAAAAAAAAAAAAAAAAATAAAAACTAAAATATTTTTCAAAGAAGTGTTTTATAAGTGCATAGCATAAACAAAATACAGTAAGTAAGTACCATCAAATACAGAAAATCTACCTGGTAAAAATGGGTAAAAACCATTTTTTTTTATTATCCCCAAAGACTTCAATAAAATTTGCATAAGATCCAAGACTGAACCCATCTTTATCTGGACCAGTACGGAATATAGGTGCCCTAAATGATTCTAATAATAAAGGTCTTGAAGTGAATTTTTTTTTTAAAAAAAAGAAGTACAATTTCAAGAGGAAAAAAAATTAAACATTCATAAACTCACCTAATGTTGAACGATTGACTGAAACTAAATAACAATGGTAACCAAACAAAGACACCAAGCTGATGGCAAACATTATCGCAACAAAAAAGAGAAATAAAATGTGAAATTTTCCAGTGCCAGCAAGAGAGCCCTAATAAAAAATAAAAAAATAATTAAATTACTGTATAAAATTTACAATGTTACATGAAAAATTTTTAAATTTTCATTTATTTTAAAATAAGTAGGGGATACCAGGGTAGTTGACAGACTTTCACTTGTTTTTAAAAAACTTCGAAGACAAAGGCAGAAAATTGAAAATCTTTCTTATCACCATGTTTTACATTGTTTTGACATAATCTTGCCATTGCCGTTTAAAATATGAAACATTTTAACATTCTGAAAAAAATTTTCTGTGCCATATGTTTTGCATCATCTAGCCCCAACTCTGGGGTAATTGATGCAATATAAATTTTAATGCAAAAGTGGTCCTTTATCAAAAAACTAAACAGATTACAGTAGGCTTAAAAGTCTGAAAATCTAAAACACTAAAATGCATGATAGTTCGCCGCGATGAACACTTAAAAAAGGACCCAAAACGTTCCAGCGTTAAAAACTTTCGACATTGCACCATCCCGTTATGCACAAAACTGATTGCGCTGGCAGCCAATTACCGTAATTCTTTATTAGTTTATAAGCTTAAATCTTGTCAAATCACATGGAAAGGCAGTAATTTGAACAACATTTCATTCCACCAGATTATTTGGAGATGGCAGTTTAGCAATAATATCGTTTGTGTCATGTATCTTTGCAGCATGACTATGAAAGATAAACTCCATGTTTTTGTTTCTGCTTTTCAAAAATGAGGTTTGCGTTTCTTTACTATTTGTTTTCTTGCCCCACATAATACTGATCTGCTCCGTGCACTGTTGCATTGAGGCCTGACAGCTTGTTATTAGCAGCAAGCTTCATCAACACTTTCCTCCTCCTTCATCACTTGAGCTGCAGGCAGAGTCTTACACCTTACCAAGAGCTTTCCTGCAATTTCAAAACTCTCTTGGGCGATCTGCTTGCCTTATGGCTGTGTGCTATTCTTGATTTTTTGAGTTCTGTATGGATATTTCATTCACTGTTGGGATTTCAGTCAAAATTTGTTTGTCTATGCTTTCTTCCACGATCTGTTTTTCAGAAATAATTATTTAATAAACAAAAATAAAATCTTGTAAACATTCCAAGGAGGAGCTTTAGCAGTGAAGCAGAAATACATTTATACGTTTATTAAAGGACAACTCTACGCAAAAATTCGATTATAATTTTTTTACAGAATATCAATTTTTGATATAAATATAACACGATTCCGTTGAAATTTTTAATTTTGGTCCATATTTTTCTATATAAAAAATGCTTTGAAAAGCGAAAAATAGCGCGTTTGCACTCCCCTCGTGCCGGCTATTATTTTCCGGAAGTGACGTATACGAGGTTAGCTGCTGGGGTTGATTTAATGTTTTAATGCTAACCCCAGTTGTTTTGTAAGCTTCAACAGCGTGATTCTTTTAAGTAATAAAAACTAGTAAGAGTTTACAAATATTACTTTGGTTATAATAACATAAATGTGAATCTCCTTTTTGAATAAAAATAAAATTAAAATAAAATAAATAAATGAAAGGCACCAATGTAAGTTCTAATGAAGGAGGGGATTAAAAAAGGTGATTCACAAGTTATTGAAATATTATCAAACCACGCCTTTTATTGTATAATAATTATTTTGGTCATTTTAATGCATTTAATGTACTCTAAGTAAATGAATATTTATTGAAATGTGTGTAGCTTTTAAAGCGAAGTCACGAGTAGATGATTTTAAAAAATGAGATGTTACATGAGTGAATGAATTTTGAAACTTTTTTTAGTTTGTTTACTAAAAACCACACTATGGAAGCTTTCAAACAATTAATGCCAATTATTTCTCTAATTCACTATGTTGACATAGATTTTACTGCTATGCCCCAGCATTAAAAATTAGCTCGCTCTCTCTCTTTCTCTAACGTCTCCTGATATTTTCTCACTGAGTACATATTTACGACCAATCTTCCTGAATGGTAAATCGCATATTCGTCATGCCTCATTCTTATTTAGTATTTGGCTAAAAGAATAGAGGTAGTGATAATAATTTATCATTTCTTCAATTGGCTAAGTAAGAATTAGGAAGAAATGGATAATTTTTGATCGAAGAGATAACTGGCTTCTGCTCCGCTCACTTTGAAAAGTTTTGTTTTGTTATTGATCCTGTCGTATTAATGTACGTAGGTATTAATTAAGCTCACTATCTATTTGCGTAAGGCTATGTAACTAAAGAGGTATCCAGATAAAACACAACCGGACAAAATGCAACTACACGTTTTGAAGTGTTCAGATGGCCACATTCGATTGAAAATGATGAGAAACATAAGAACATAGAGCTCGTTTTAATTTCTAAATACTACATTCGAGAAATTCAATTTTTCAAAAAATAGACGAACTCAGAGCTCCTGCTACTTCGTCAAGGGGAATTATTTTGTTCATTGAAGCATTTAATGGAAGCCAACCAAAAATAGAGAGGGGAGGGGGGAGGCTGCCAATTGATTATGATTTGAAGCCACTTTTTTGGTTAAAATTCACAAATAGAAAAGGGGAGGGAGGACTAGTTATTGGCTATTGCTTTTAACGTTTGACTAAGACCCCATTAAAATTATATTAGGTAATCTGATTAAATAATTAAATGGTGCTAACAATAGTAAATTTGAAGCTAATACATTTGTCATTTAAACTGGCTGAAATAGTTTATATTTAGTGATGATCGTAAATTAAAATATATCAGTGTAACAATATACATTTGATGACCTGAAATTTAGTTCGTTTTTCCATAAATTTTAGTTATGATCAAATAAACAAAGAAAATTGCTTGAGAGAATTTTAATTAGTTTTTTAATAAAATTTTACAGTATTTGAAACCACAATGTTCTTGTGAAGAAACGATTTTTCGAATGGCTGTCACAACGCATCGGGGAAGAACTTTTCTTTTATTTCTTCCCATGTGCACCCAAATCTAATGGACAAATTAGATTGTTGGTATATCGTAATACATACAGATTTTTGAAAAGACGGAATTTTCGGTGATGCACGCCGAACCACTGGGCGTATGCTGATCGATCTCGGCATAATCACGACAGCATACGTTCACACTTATGATGTCGGCATATCTTCACATATTGTGCACTGAAACCTAATTTGAAAATTAATATCATGAAATTGTTCACATTTAAATAATATATGTATTAATTATACTTGACAATTTGTTGCGGGTGGTACATTTTCCGTCGATTCGGCGAAACTGGATTTCTCGTCTAATGACGGGTGATCGCGCAGGAGAGGTTCTAAACTATATGATTTCACGCCTAAACCATCCACATCACCCACAAGATTCTCCAAATCACTGTCCAATTCATTATATAGATAGTTGTTAAAAGAAGCCTCCATATCTTAGTAAGTCTCAAATCTGATATCTGAATCACTGCTTTCATGTCCAGACATTGTGAAAATTGTAGTGAACGCAGTACTGAATGAATGTAGATCTATAGTGAATGTTAAAGCTTCACTGCAAAGCTAACTGGCAGCAATCCTTGCACAACGTCACGCCTCCACCCAAGATGGATGCCTCCCGATTTAAATCGCGCTCGGAATTTTCGTTTGTCACACATTTAGAATTCGAATTAAAAAAAATTAAATATGCTAGATGTTATTAATAGGTTAATCTTTCGATTTAAGTAAAATTGTATATGACCGTAGAGTTGTCCTTTAAAAAAAAATTAATTCTCCCCCCCCCTCCCGAGTTGGATAAGCCAAGTCATCTATTTTTACCCCTTTATCTGCGCTTTTTGCCTCTCCCCAAGTTTTTTTTAAATCAATAAATTGATTTTCTAGAACGTAAAATGTAAAAAACCTCGTATCTTCTTTCCTTTCTCATCATTTCCGAACGTATGATATATCACATGCCATATATATCATATATCAGATGCCTAGAGGAATCTGGATACTGAATTTCACGCCTTTACGTACTTAAATAACACTTAGATATGTTGTCCTCTCTGAATCCCACCCCCGTAATTCCCACCCCAGTGTACCAATCAAAACCAAACTTAATAGTGCAGATGGACATGCCAATAGGAAGCTACATTCCGAATTTCAACCTTCTACCTCAAAAAATGTAGAACTTATGAGGGGGACGGACTGACATTATAAAACCAATAAATTGCTCCAATCTTCCACTATTTAATAATATAGATCATGAGCACTTGAGCAATCGTGCGTCGACAAAGCGATTTCACGTGCGCACGCCGATGTCAATGCTTAAAAGATGAACAGAAAGTAACAATATATTCCTTCTTGACAAATCGATTGTTATATGACATACCAGTATCTTTGAATTCTTTACATTCACTGTTTTAGCACGTGAATTCGACTTGAAGGGGTCCACGAAAAATTCTGAAAAGTTGATACGGCCGAGCTAAGACTTTGATGGTCATATTTCTGAAAACAGAATTTGAAAAAGTTAATTCGTTTTCAAGTTATCGTGCAAACGGCGAACGGCCGGCCAGATAAACGTACAGACCAAGGGCGCATTCTTATAAGTAGCTTTTATGCTAAAGCTCCTAATAAACAATGAGTGGAAGCACTGGGTTGCATCAACTTGCCCCACTGTTCACAATCTTAAACTTTTAAAAATATGGCAGATCAACAAGCAGTTTGGCGAGAAATCAAACATCAATCTTTATAAAGTGGACTACTTAACCAGTAAAGGCAAATTATTTAATATTTTCTGTTCTAGAAGTTATAATCAAAAGTAAAGAAATTGAAAATTTTACTCACTGGTACCAAAAATTAATATTTCGTTATTTAAAAAAAAAAAATTCCGTAAGGATTACAACCGATTACCGTACTTGATATTGAAAGAGCCAAACTACAGGTCTAGTTCACAGTGCTATTGGCTCTTCATCAATTAGCCCCGGTCTCCACTACTATTAACATTAATATCACAGGTAAATAGTTTTTGAACATCTATAGTCTGCATTAAAAAAAAAAAAAACACACAAACTATGCTCTATTTATACTATTAAAAATCAGAAATATAATGATTCTTTTGGATCAACATGATCTAAAAAAATATAAAAAGACTTCATTTGTATAAGAACTACTAAACAATTTACAAAGTCTACGTGGTAGCATTAAAACTTTTTTAAAATTATAAATTTAAAGTATCCAATAATAATCATCTCTGTAGTTGGGACTGGTGTAGATTAAAGAATAATTGTGTTGATTGGCTGTTATTTTACAGAAAAAAAATTTGAGTAATCTACCGGTACTTATTGGTATGTTGTAGAGGTTGGGCTATTTTTACAGATTTGAAAGAAAAGAAGAGAGAAATGATTCATTTTACTGTTATAACTTAATTTATCAAGAAATTTACCTGTACGAGCCCTCACATCTATAAAATCAGAGAAAAAGGTGTCTCCATTGTCTTCAGAACTCAACTGTAGCAAACTTACAAAGAGCCCACAAACCTCCACACCAAAACATCTTTTAAAACTACAGGATCTTTTATTATACAGGGTGGGCCAAAAAAAAACTCGCCACTGAAAATTTCTAAGTCCAATGGAAACGGTCCACAAAGGGGTGAGCGATTCTAGAAAAAATAAATAAATAATAAATTTCTTGGAGCACTTCTCTCTTCTTTTCTTTCATTGGCAAGTTTTTTTTTTTTTTGGGCCACCCTGTATATACAACAAGTAATTCATGTGGAAATAAAATTCATGAAAGCTCCAAGCTGGTGATTATAGATTATGGGCAGCTGCAGGTACTTTACATTGGAAACTGATAGAAGTGTACAAAAAGATGTGGAAATTTGATCCCACAGATTATCCACAATCTGGCCAACCTATCCACTTCAACAAGGATCAATGAGAATCCATGCAAATACACTAGAGAATTGTCCTAGCAGATGAGATGCTCTAATGAGAATCCATTTCCTATCATCTTCATTTGTAATGAATATGGTCAAACTCTGTGCATGGGTGCCACATGTTCTAAATGAAAGAGACGAACTCCAGAGGTCCACTATCACCGCCACTTTTGCTCACTCAAAACCAGCGTACTCGTGAATACAGATTTCTTTACTGCATTGTAATAAACAATGAAGAATGACATTTTTACATCATTACTATGTTGTTTCTTTATTTTTAGATTTTTAGATTACGCCAAAGCCTTCGACTCTGTATCTCACAAACTTCTAATTCACAAACTAACCTCATTCTTCAACATCCAAGCCTGGAACTTCATCGAGGCAGTTTGGATTTATAGGCCTACATTTCTCACTCACACATCAACAAAAAAAAACAAAAAAAAAAAGAAAAAAGAAAAAAAAAAAAAAACCACACAGAACAGAACACTTCTTAATGAAAAATCAAGTAAACTTTATTCAGTTTTAATATTTTTCATAACTTGACTGTATAAGCTTTCTTGTAGGGTTTGATTCGAAGCAATTTGGAAGTAGGCCTATTTGAAAGTAGCGAGAAGTTATTTTCGATGTTGGTGACAAGAAATTCAAATAAAAAGTGAAATAATTTATTGTATACTGAACTGTATATGCTGTATAATTAATCTGTATCACACGGTATATTCGTTGAGAATTTCATCAGGACAGTAGTTCAAAGCAGTTTGGAAGCAGAGACCATCAACATTGATGGTCTCTATAGGGAACGAGAACATTGACGGCAGCGCGGTCTGGTGGAGATTGTTAGAAAAAAGTTAAATGATAGGGGACGTGCTTTCACCGGAGAAAGTGTGCTGCAGTTTAATTTGAAAAAATCATGGACACAAGAATTGGTCGTACAAATTGTTGTATTTATGGATGTAATAACACATACACGAAAATAATTGATGAAAAAATATATTCCTTCTGATAGAAAATAGGAAAAATGAATTTCATATGTTTCAGCAATTCATTCAAAGTACGGATTGGAATATGTGAAACAAGTAAAAGATTTAAATGAAAAGCATGAATATTTTCATTCTAAAATCCAAGAAGGAATAATATATAGAACTGAAAAA
>JAHWFO010017072.1:1809808-1820459 GCA_023313115.1 Rhysida immarginata
CTTCCTCGAGTATTGACTTCAGATTGCTGAATGATGAATGCAGGGCATTCGAAAAGCGCTTCCAGATTTACCAGGTTGTATTATTTCAACTTAATCTTTGTTGTGGTTAAAAAGTACTTATCATCATTAAGTTTAACATATTAATTAAAATTGTGGATTACGGATTGTGGTCTTACAGGTTGGTACAAATGATACCAACCAGTTTTGGCTTTTATTCCTGCCTTCTTCAGAGTTAGAAATGATAGAAAGGGAAGCAGTTGGTTATACACCGTTTAGGAATAATTATAATAAACGATATAAAATCAAAAAATTTATTATTAAAAAAAAAACTGAAAGGCAAATGATTAAAAAAACATACCAGGGACAATGATGATCCATCTTCAATACACACCTACCAAAGAATAAAAAGTAAAATGAAGAATCCTAATTTGTTATAGCTAGAAAGTTTGTTTTTATATTTCTACAAAGTAAGAGGACTTCTAACCACTGAAATAAATATTTAAGTTCTATTTTAACAAAGCAACACTAATTTCAGATTCTAAAGCAAGCTAATGCAAAATAAATGGAATGCAAGGCAACAAATTTAATGAAAAAAATGAAAGAAAATCAGTTGAGAATGCATAGTACAGCATTACCATAACAATTTAATTAAAAGCATTGTTACTGTATTTGCGAAGTCGGTCATGCCATTGCCAATCTAAATTTTGAATTTTTTGATATTTACTTCAGATTCGGATAGAGTATCAGAAAGTAAGTTAAAGTTGTAATAGGCACAAATGTCATATCTAGTCAGGAACATGATCAAAATGACAGTTAAAATTAATATTTTCATCATTCTCGAAAGACCGAAATATATACCTTTAACAGCCATTTTGACTATGTTCCCGAATAGATAGGTAGAATATGTGTGCCTATTATAACTTTTACTCACGTTTTTTAAGCTCTATCGGAGTCTGAAGTCAAAATCAAAAAAATTTGAAAAAGAAAAAAAAAATTGGCAACAGAATGACAGACTTCGCTAATTCAGTAACAATGTTTTTAGGTGGTGGTCATGGCCTGGTTGTCTCGCCAATCGGTTTGCCGTATTTGTGGAATTAAGCAACTTCAGGCACAGTCAGCCACTGGCTGGAGGGGTGACATCATCTTGTTCCCCCCATGTTTCAGACTGGGATGGTTCAAAATTCCCCATTTGGAATAACAGCCTAGATCAATGTTGAGGGGAGCCCGCTTAGCGATGATTTACCCTCTGTACCAGAAGAAGAAAATTCAATCTTGAGCATCAATACGCTTTGCATCCAAAGAACCAAAAATTACTTCATTCTTAAGTTCTTCTATCCTATGTAGCTTTAGTCTTTTAGAATGTTTTGACTTTTTGGTTATTCTTGGTTTCCATTTATTTGAAATGACCAATTACAGTAGAACCCGGATTATCCGAACGCCGTCTATCCAGACGATCAGTTATCTCGAATTTGTCTTACTCTTTGGCCAGAATTAGATGCAGCTCTCAGAATGCGACGAGTTGTCTATTTGTCATGTGCATGAGGTTGTCCAGAACCCTTTTAAGTTGCATATAAAACGAACAGCGAGAGAGCCTGTTTTCCCTATCTAAAGCTTCAGGAGAGACAGTCTTCCAGCCAAAAGGGTCCAATCTACAACACAATCTGTCAGCTGATCAGGATTTCTAAAGTAATTGGAAAATCGACGCCCAATTTCATGAATCAAAATGTTTTCTTGTTTGAGGGCATCAATCTGACCTCTTTCGTACTTCGATAACACAGAACCTCGTCCATGTTATTTAAATTGTTATTCACATGAAATACTACAATTCTCACAAGTCAATGAATGCTTCAAAATGAAAAAAAAAACAAACTTCCCACCTCCCTACTGGTTTAAATGAGCACATATGTATTCAAATTAACTTTTTATTAACTGGTGTTAATTTTTTGTCACTTAAAAAAAAAAAGTGTTGAATTGTTTTTTTTGAAGATGTAAATATAAAATACTGGATTTTCTTAATACTGAAGTTATTACTAGCATTATAAAGTATCTGCATTCCCCCCAAAAAATAATAATTTTGTTTTATTAAAATGATTAGGTGAAAATTATAGTGACTAATTTTTTGTCATTGTCTATAGTTTGTAGCTCCTTATCCAGCCATGTATAACCTCCATGTCCAATTTTCAAGTGAGTATTGTGCAGTAAATCTAATATAATTCTTTTATATGCATATGCTACAAATTAACACTAATGTCTACTATTACTGGCACAATAAGTTTTTCTTTGCCATCAACTTCAATAACATATTTTCATATTTTTATAGTTGACAATAGTTAATACTTTTTTCTGCTTTACTTTAGCCTGCATAACATATGTA
Organism: Rhysida immarginata; assembly: GCA_023313115.1. Lineage (NCBI taxonomy): Eukaryota > Metazoa > Arthropoda > Chilopoda > Scolopendromorpha > Scolopendridae > Rhysida > Rhysida immarginata. Next base: position 1,812,183 of record JAHWFO010017072.1, read on the forward strand.
AAAGCGTGGTATCCCACTTTTATTTGCTTTTTCTTGCAGCTACATATTCCAAGTATCCGAAAACTGATTTTCAAAGCAAATATTGGTTCCGCATTTGATTTGTATGACAATTTCGACCAGCCCTATGAATTCATGGGAATTTCATCTCATTTAGCCCTGTCAGAAGTAGCTATGGGGACAGCCTATAGAAGAACAATATGAGAAGTGAAATATCGTTACTTGTTCAGTTGTTGATTTAGCACATTCCTTTAAAGGGAAACGTGTCGTAGCCAACAATCCATTATTACCTCCCCCCCCCCCTCCCCAGCAACAATATTATCACCCCAGCATGGAATCTTCCTTGCTATCAAGTGCACATCACAGTCAGTAAGGTATGCTGCTCACAAGACAATCTTGCATCAGCACACTGAATTTTGGCAGACATTTTCCATCAATTCACAAAATGGTTGGCCAAAATTGTACACCATCATTTCAAGTACAGTGGAACCTCGGTTCACAAACTTAGTCCGTTCCAGAAGTCTGTTCGTTAACCGAGGCAACATTCCCCATTCAAATCAATGTTAATACAATTAATCTGTTCCAACGATCAAAAACAGATATTTTCTGTTAATATTAATATGGGTGCAATATAGTAATTTAAGAATGACATTAAAGACAACCAAGTTGTCAAGACAGAAAGCCCAATGGAAGGCGGACAGACCGGTTCACAGATCGGCAATTACTCCCACCCAAATCATCAGAAAGTTTGATGAACTTGCAATAAGAAATAAAGAATATGAACTGGAGGAGCAAACTCGCAAATAAATGATACTGTTTGAAAAAATTGATGAAAAAATTCCGCGACCTGGATTTGAATGAGGAATCTCTTGTGTCATGCTCGACAACCGTATCAATTGGGCTATCACATACGAATAACCTAGACGTGGCTATCGCAGGCATCGAGAATAACATTAAAAATATAAAACCTAAATTGCGAACGATATTCACACGAATACAAAGTGACACTATCTATCTGCTCATGCATACAATGGCAAGTTAGGATGCGCTAGTTCGCGAACCGAAATTTGGTGCGTAAACCGAAACAAAAACTGTTGTTCATAAACCAGGGCGTTCGTGAACCAAGGTTCCACTGTACACTTGGTCACACTTTTCAGTCAAAGTACGAAATGGCCGGTGAATTCAGAAACTGGGCTAACTCCGAGTTTAGGCCATAACATACACTACCCTATCAAAAGTCATGGGACAACCCTGATTTGCATGAAAATGGCACATTCTTTGCAATTTCACTGTTGGCATTCTTCCCAGCACTACATAACAGAGTATCCTATTATGAGATGATGCTTGCATGAATGCTGTAAGAATGTCTCAAAGAAAAGAGCTTTCAGACTTCCAAAGAGGTACAATTGTTGGGTGCCATCTCGCAGGCAAAACTGTTAAAGAGACGCCAACCCTCCTAAACATTCCGAAATCAACCGTTCACAACGTCATCCGGGCATGGAAAGGCACCATAAGTGTTCCGCCTAGGACTGAAAGACCCGAGATCATGTTGGCCAGAGACCAAAGGGGTCTTCGTAAAGTAGTCACTGCAAACCGTCACACATCGCTTGATGGACTGACAAGATCGTTCATAGAGTCGACGGGAACAACTGTGAGCACCCTGACTGTTTGCAGGGAACTGCTTGCAATGGGTTTTTATGGCAGAGCAGCAGCCCACAAACCTAACATCAGCACCAGCAATGCAGCGAGGAGATTACATTGGTGCAAAGAGCAACGACATTGGACTCTGGATCAATAGCGAATGGTTGAATAGAGTGACGAGTCTCGCTACACCATCTGGCAATCGGATGGACGGGTTTGGGTATGGCGAATGTTATCTGCCAAACTGTGTTGTGCTCACGGTGAAGTTAGGCGGAGGGTCGGCGATGGTGTGGGGGTGCTTTTCATGGTATGGGTTGGGTGCAATCGTTTCTGTGGACGGACATCTAATCGCAGAGCGTTACCAAGACATTCTGGACAACGCAGCACTCCCATCTCTCTGAAAGCACTTTGGCAATGGCCCTTTTCTGTTTCAGCACGATAACGCACCTTGACATAAAGCAAGGGCTGTAGGCACATGGTTTGATGAAAAGGAGGTTCGAGAACTTGACTGGCCTGCACAGAGCCCCGATCTGAACCCCATCGAACATCTGTGGGACGTGTTGGAACGTCGTTTACACGGTTGGGCGGAACGCCCAAAATCTGTGACCGAACTGTCCAAGACACTTATGACAGAATGGCGAAAATTAGCTGTCAAAACGTATCAAAAACTTGTGGATAGTATACCCCAGAGAGTAGAAGCTGTGATAGCAGCAAAAGGTGGACCAACAAGATACTGAAATATGTATATTTTTGAGTGTTTCTATTAAAGTGATGGTGTGCCATGACTTTTGATAGGGTAGTGTACATATATAAAACTGAATGTCAGAGATATCAGTTGGAAGTCCTCTATAATCAATACAAGTTAGGAATTAAAACTTACTCTCCACAAACAGAACAATGATGAGCTCTGTCAGGCTTTATGAAGTGACATTTCTCACAATACCTAATAGCTAGAGAAAAAAAAATTCTTTTAAACAGATATAAGGTTTAAAAACACTTACAATCGAGTAAATGAAGAGTGGTCTTGGGAGGATTTTTACACGCCAAACCTCAGATATTTGTATAAAAAAACCTCAGATGTTTAAACCTCAGCATAAAAAAAACAGAAATATATTTGTTTTGGATTTACCGTAAGTATTCTACTATAATGCGGTTGCTTGTGTAATGCGATCCCACTTTCAGAGCCAAAAAAAAAACAATAAAATTTTTACCTTCTTACCTTCATTTGTTACCAGTATTTGCCCATTTTTTGACTCAACACTAATTGAAGAGAAATAAAATATGCAAGGATATGCAGAAAATTCTCTCTACAATTAAACAATTTAAAAAATGCATAACCTGGATCTTTACAATTATGAACCTTCAAAATCCAATTCATTGTCTGATTTCTCAAAATTATGACAGTACATATTATGTATTCATGCTTTATTAAACATTCTAGGACAATTTCAGGGGATGAATGCAGTGGCTGTTGAAAAACTTTACTGGTCGAAAATTTACTTAACTTTTCACCTTTCATGTTACAAATTTTTTTAACATTAAGTTATATTGTTCAATTATTATCAATAAAAGGCAGTAGTAAGTTAGAATAAATGAAACATGATCGCAGTGATTTGAGAAAAAAATGGCATTACTGTACTATATATTGTATATACTGTATAAGGCCTGTAATGTGCCATTATATTCAATATTAAACACTAGTTCGTCAAACCGAAATTCGTTTGACCTCCCCACCCCCAACTTGTTGTAGCGCTAATTTTTCCTCTTGTATAATACGGTCCTATAAATGTAGGTGCTTTTTCAGGTCAAAATTTTCCGCATTATCTTAGAATAATCACAGTAACCTCATTAGGACCACCCCCTTCTATATTAGAGTTCTTACCTAAATGATTAAGTAATTTAAATACTATCAAAGTCAAATTATTTTATAAAAGTAACATGTTAAATTGTTACTTCACTCATTACCATATATTACTATCTTCAAATTTTTTTTATTAATGAAATTTTCTGAAACATGAAAATTTTTTATTTGAATATGGGCAGACCATGAACTTCCTAACATTATTAAATTTTCAGCATTCAAATGATCTTCAGATACAGTATCTTCTGCTTGTAAAACTCTTCTTCAAGCATCTTGCATTAAAAATATGTTCTTACACAAAATAACCTCATTTGTTACCAGTATTTGTTACTTCTTCAAGATATATGAAAATCATTACTTTTTTTTCAAGAATGAAGCAGAAGATGATGAATGATAATTTGTTGGTTAAAAGAAACTATTGAAGAAGTGTTCTCCGTATTATTTTTATTTTTAAAAAATTCTATTTAATTACAAAAACTTTACAAAAATCTTTCGAATAATATTTTTCATATTTATGACCCAAGTAGCATTTATAAAATGGCACATCAATATTCTGATAAATGAAAATTACAAAGGAGGAAAGCGGAAGGAAAAATTCCACAACCTGGACTCGAATAAGGGACCACGTCTTCGATGGCACCACTCTTACCAATTGATCTACTAAGGACAATGGACTGCCAAGTTGTTTCAGTATGTCCAAATGGACTTGACTGAATTCACAAATTAACTCAACTGGCAGAGCAGCCCCTGACTTGCAAATCAGGAATCCTCCTTACTCTTAAACCATAAAATAAATTCTCTTTGAGGAAAATTCAGTTTAAGGAGAAGATAACAATGAACTGAAGATATTCTTCAAACATATCATAATAGACTGTAAAATCTATAAAAGTTCACAATACTGTACTGTATATCAAAAAGTAGATCTAGCCACAAATAAAAGAAAATTGTTATGGACCACTGCTTTATTTATGCAATTTTTTGGTAAATGTCTTTTATTGCCGTATTTCTTGTTAATTTGTCCACAGTTTGAGGTTTTATTATTACCCATATTACGAATATTCCTTTTTCAGATTGCCAATTACATATATCTCAAATCCACATATAGTAGGATCCTACTATACAGCGTGTCCAAAAAGCCTGGTAACATGGCCGATATCTCAAAGCTGCCAGGTAGGCGAGATCTGGTGAGTGTGGTTTATAGGAGGGGGGGGGGGGGGGAGGGGGAATTCATTGCTGCACTCAAATTTGACTTTGACCCCCAAATTTAAGGTCATCCATTTGCTAACTCGAAAACTATTAAAGATAGCGACAAATTTCAATTGCTACCCTGTAGAGCAACACAATATTAGTCTAAAAACAGTTTTTAATCATACCCTTCCCCTTGAAAGATTTTGAGAAAATGGGTGAGAAAGATTCATTCAAGAAAAGAAAATCCCATAGGTGTGCTTCACTGTAATTCAAGTGTGTTAGAAACCTCAGCCAACCTGGCCAGCCCAAGCTGACTTTGAGTGCCTCTTTCTCGCCCATTTTCTCAAAATCTTTCAAGGGGAAAGGTGTGATTAAAAATTGTTTTTAGACTAATGTGGTGTTGCTCTAAAGGGTAGCAATTGGACATTTTTCTCTATCTTTAATAATTTTCGAGTTAGCAAATGGATGACCTTAAATTTGTGGGTCAAAGTCAAATTCAAGTGTGGCAATGAATTCCCCCCCCCCCCCATAACCTATAAACCACACACATCAGATCTCGCCTACCTGGCAGCTTTGAGATATCTGCCATGTTACCAGAGTTTTTGGACACCCTGTATTTGTGTATATTAAAGATGATTGGAAGAAAACCTTTAAGATTAAAAAAAAACAATGGGTGTTTGTGATTAATAAGATATGTGGAAGTCTTCAAAATGTTAATTAAAAAAACAATAAAACAAACACATTACTTCCAGTCACTGTACGGCAGCTGACTGGCAAGTCTTTTGCAAGACGTTCCAACATCCGTCTTTGAACTTCTTCATTTTCCTCCTTTTCTAGTTTTTCTGCTTCTGCAGGATGAAGTCGAAACTATTAAAAAGAATTCAGAAAAAAAGGCTTTAAAAAAATTATTTAAGACAGATATTCCACTAAACGATAATTAACGATTTACATCATTCAAAGATTATTCCAATTAGCATAGATTATGTAATACAATTTCCTTAATTTATTCTCATTAAAACTATCTCCTTAAGACTGTACTTATTAAATGCATCTGCAAATAGTTTTCATCATTATAATGATATATAAAAATGACTAATAACATATGAATACATGTATACGAGTGGTAAAAAAGCTGGGACAAAATTACATGTCCCTTAAAATAACTAGTGCATGACATAGGTGAAATATACTTGAACAAACCACTTCATTTTAGGATGAGACTTAATCTCTGCATTTTTTTCTTTAAAAGGATGCATCCATCACATGTCCAATTGAGAAAATGGACAGTTTCAGTGCTGGGAACTCTTAGGAAAAAACAAGTTTCTAATGAAGAAAGCTCTTCCAGAAAAAAAGAAACAAGTGTGTGTACACCGAGTGGCCAGTTTATTAGGAACATTCACGACTATGAAAATCCGTTAGTATAGTAATTACTAAGTATCAGTTGGTCATGTGACAGTTGGTACCAATATAAAGTGAGAATTGACCTGTCAACTGCAAGTGGCTTGACTACCACCATGGAGAAAACAAAGGATCTGAGCGACTTCGCTAGTTGGTGTCCGGCAAGGTGGGCTGAGTATTTCTGAAACCGCACGTCTTCTAGGGTTTTTCCCAAACAAGAAATTCAAGGATTTACCAGGACTGGTTAGATAACCAAAAACGACCAGCCAGAGAAGGCTGTAGTCGCAAATGACTCGTCAACCCAAGGAGTAGGTGAGCGTAGGATGAGAATATTTGTTCATGTGAATAGAAACATCACGACTTGTCAATAACCGAGGAGTACAACGATGGACCGCAGAATAACATCTCTGAACGCACTACACACTGTACATTGGCAAGGATGGGCTACAACAGTCGACGGCCAGTCTGGGTATCTTTGATCTTAACCCAAAACCGAAAAAACTTCTCCAATTTGCCAGTGATCACCAACATTGGACAGTCGACGACTGGAAGAAGATCTGCTGGTTAGATGAATCCCGTTTCCTATTGCTCCATGCAGATAGCCGACGAAAAATTTGGAGACAACAGCACGAAACGATGGACCCCTCCAGTCTGGTTTCTACTGTTCAGGCTGGTGGAGGCTCTGTAATGGTCTGGGGAATGTTTTCCTGGCATACTCTTGGTCTGCTGATACCTGTAGAACAACGCCTTAATGGTTAGGCTACCTGAACATCATTGCCGACCAAGTTCATCCCTTTATGGCTACTGTGTTTCCCCCCCATCGGAAGGATACTTCCATCAAGACAATGCTCTGTGTCACAAGGCTAGTATCGTCATGGAATGATTCCAGGAGCACAATAATGAATTCAACTTACTCCTCTGGCCACCACAGTCCCCGCATTTGAACACAATCGAACATCTTTGGGATGAGCTGGAATGGGTTATTCTAGGCATGGTTCCACCACCATCCAATAAGCATCAACTGGGAGCAGATGTTGCATCCGCATGGATAAACCTCACGGAACAATGCTTCCAGCAGCTAATTGGATCCATGCAACGGCGAATTCCTGCTGCTATAGCTGCTAAGTGTGGTGCAACACTGTATTGGGGGGGGGGGGGGCCACTAATAATAAACTGGTCACTTAGTGTATGTCCTTAAATAAACTGGAATGCAGTTAGCAAGGAAAGAGAATAATTTACTTGTTAATTTACTTGTAATGACCACCTGCACCTGTCTAGCACAACCACAGCAAAACTTATTTTTAACAACTACTGAGTTAAGCAAGGTCAAGCTGTTGTTCCTTCTTTATATGAAACAGATGATAAAATAATAATAATGATTATATCCAGCCAACAATGAATGAAGTCACTAGGAGTTGTTTGCTTTTTAACAGGCCATAACATCATTTATATAAAATCAGCAACGGTGGACGTTGTCACAACAAAGAAAAAATTTAACAATGGGTCATCTAACAATGGGTTATTTCCCGATTATACAAACGGGTGGGTTCGCTTGTAGTACTCTTAATAAAATTTTATAAATATGATGTTTATGATGCATACATGTTAAAAGACCACACTTTAAAATGAAGTGTTAAAGGAATAGCATTCTAAATTTAAAGTGTTGAAGGGCATTCATGTTTGTTCATGAAAAGATAATATAATAACAATTTCAATTAATAAAAATATAATATTTATACAACTGGATGTGTCAGGTGCTTCCATCTCACCAGAAGCAGCTCTTTTACTCATGTTCGTACTATACATGGTGTATGTTTGAAAATATGAAATTGAAGTTCATATTCAAAATTCCTTTTTTTTTGAATAAGAAAACTAAGCTCCCTACTGGGTCGCTTAGTGCAATCTGTTTCAGATCAAATGACAAGTAAACATTAGTGAGGATGGGTGCTTCGATTACTTAGATTTGAAAACAAATGTAAATTTTTTAGACTTGAAAATACAGAATCAAAATGCAGATACTAACTTACCTCTTTAGGAACAACACCAATTTCCGTGAAAATTGTTTGCCAGTAAGACCATGCAAACATCACAATAAGTAGGTGATAGATTACAAGATATAAAACTGGAAAATAAAATAAAATAAATAAATAAATAAATAAATAAATAAATAAATAAATAAATAAATAAATAAA
>JAHWFO010017072.1:1820469-1856391 GCA_023313115.1 Rhysida immarginata
AAATAAATAAATAAATAAATAAATAAATAAATAAATAAATAAATAAAGTGATAGTGTTCTTCATAGAATATTTAATATACTGTATTGCCCAGAGCATAAGACAACTTTGAATATAAGACGACCTACCAAAATTTAGTGAATGAGAGCTAGGGCACAGGTTTCCAACTCTTGTGTTCGTATGTAAAAGTACCGTAATTCTCGGGAGTAATGCCGCGGCGTTTCTGTTATTAAAAGTTAAAAATTCGGCGTGTGCGGCGTATCAGCCGCCGCGGCGCTACTGCCGGAGATTTTACAAAAAAAAAAAAAAAAAAAAAAAAAGATAGATAGATTCTACACATGATTAAAAATTCATCGACAGCGGGTGATTCACTGGATAATATACTCGATAATAAAGCACTATTATTATCGACGAAATTATAGTATCGATGTTTTTCACAACAAAAAATAATCGACACCCGCTAGAGGTCAACCAATCAGAATAATCGACGCCCGCTTGTATGACACCTGTTGCGATATATAAGGGGTCGCTTAGGGCATCCATGAGTACACAAAGGCTGGCCACATGAAACGAGCATCATGTAGCACAGTGTGCTCATGGATTCTTAAAGCCTGGGCAGATGTTCGACCAGACTGCATCGTTGCAGGATTCAAGGCAGCTGGCCTGCCTTACGAAGTGATTCCCGCATCTGTGGTAGTAGAGGAAGACGAAAATATATCTTATAAATATTGAATTTTGGTTTCTTTATTGAATTTCTTATAAAACGCGGTTATACAAAATGGACCGTGTGTGATGGGAGGGGGGGAGGGTGTGCGGCGTATCGGCCGCCGCGGCGCTACTACCGGAGATTTAACATTTTTGTTAAATTTTGGCGTGTGCGGCGTATCAGCCGCCGCGGCGTTGCTCCCGAAAATTACGGTATTATAAGTCATATGCAATAGGATATAATTCCTCATCTATTCCTGCATGTAATCATACAGAATAACTAAGATTACGATAAAAAAAATTCACACGACTATTGTGTGATGTAATTGGTAATTTCTAAAACTGCTGTTTTCTTCTATTATTGGCAGAGAGCCTAGGGAATGTTTTTCTCAGTTTTGTTGGCCCCTCATTTTTTTATTTTTTATTTTTTTATTTTTTACTTTTTACAATCTCTCCAATCTCACATTTATTCCTTTATTTAAAATTCAAACTCACAATAAAAAAAAACAAACCCGATCATATTCTTGTTACCATCAAAGATTAATGAAGAAAACCGTTAAAAGAGTTGTCATTGAAGTCCAAAAGAGAACATTGGATGGTTGTGAAAGTTGAAGGTTAAGAAGAAATTGTGATTAAGGAAATGCACTAAAAGAGTCACATATTTCATAAGAACTTTTTTCATTTGCATGCCTCAATTAGATTTATTAATGCATGGATGTAAATGAAGTAGTACTAGATGATAGTATCGATGTTAGTCAATGTATCGATGTTCAAAAGTATCGCCCCCTCGAATTTTCGATGTTTTTTGCAATGATGTTTCATTTCAATTTTCTTAAACCCTTTTGAATTCATTATCTACTGATATTATTGAATAACTGTTTAATGTTAATGTGTTAAAGTAATGTAATGAAAGAGGAAGTAAATATATTTACTTCCTCCAAAGTAAATACGATGTATGACCTTAGAAATTACAAAAATGTTAAGTTTTAGTGTGTAACAATTATGTTTGATTGATGATTCAATCTATGACCTGTAACATTGATTAAACATCGATGTTAGTTTTTCTGACATTGCCTATCAAAGTTTCTACCGTTTATTATGTCAAAAAAAATTATCACTGTAAATTGCTTGACTTTTAAAAACAATATCAGTATCTGTAAACAGTTTCACAGTGTGAAATTCACCAATACCACCTAGAAGACAGGGTTTTCTAGGGGGTGTTGAATTCACACGTTTTCGTCCGATGATGTGGCCATACAGGATTGTAATTGGCCATATGCCATAGTTGGCATTGGCTTCTGGGATACCAATGGCAGTGGAAGTTCTTAAAAAAGTTAATTTCTGCATAATTTCTTACGTTAATAAACAATTTTGAACTGTAGTATTAGAAATATTCGTTTAAAAATAAGGGTGTGATCATTTTTACATGTTTATTATGGAAAATTGCTGAGCTTGTGCTTAGGCTTAAAACAGACAGGTTTTTAACGGCCGCTCTTCTATCGGGAGAGGGGGGGGGGGGAGACAAAATTATTTCCTAAATCTGAGATTATGATTATAAGACGATCCCTGTTTTTTGACGCCTTATTTTTGCAAAAAAAAACTCGTCTTATATGTTAGGTAGAATGAAGATATAGGTTAGAAAGAAAGGGTAAACCAAAAAGTCCAATACATGTATATTTCAACTTCCAGCAAGGTCATACTTTACGTGTAAATGGCACAAGTCAACAATAAGTATTTTACCACCAGGAGAGACAATGTTAGTTATTTCATCACTTTATGAAAATACAAAGGAAAAATAAACCTCTTGTCTAGAACAGATGATTTAATAAGAAAAATCTTATGTATATTTCAGCCACCTTGTGACAATCATTTGGCAAAATGCAAGCACTAAGAATTTACAAGATATAAAAAATAGGCCAATTAGTGCCAAGAGATACATAATGTATAGAAGGTTGCAAAAAAGTAGCCAATCAAGGAAAGGTCAAAAACAAAATGACAAAAATTAAAAGGAAGAAAATAACATTATGTTAAATTATTATTACTGATCAAATTAAATAATTTTGAATATCCTGAAGGGCCTTGATCCGGATTTAATAGTAGATCAGAATCTTTCTTCTTGATTTCTAACATCTCATACGTATCTTAAAGTCATTGTTGTGCCGTGATAGCTTCAGGTCCTTTTGTGTTATGTCCTGTTTCTAGTACACATCTGGCTACTGCTGCTTCATTCGGCCATCTGAAATGTGTATGGGTAATGTGCTCTTTACATCTTGTCTCTGATTTATGAACATCTGACCTCGATAAATCTTGCCACACATGCTGCAAGAAATATCTCAAATGCCGGACTGCAATGTTGGAGGAGTCTTGTCCTTAGGGTTACCCAACAAATTCTTAAGGGAATTGGGATTCCTATAAGCTAGGATGATGCCCTGTTACTTAAGAATGAAGGGTAACTCATTTAGGTTCTGGTTATATGTCTAAGCCAGTATTTTCTTCTTAGCTTATGTTTTTTAAGGTTGGTCATTTCCATTATCATTTTCCTAAACTTTGCTTTCTTAGAAGCTTCTCTATCATGTATTCTTCGTAGCCACCCATTTAATGTATTCAATCTCCCAATCAAAAAGTTCCTTGTTTAGAGGATGTTTAGCACTCTCAATAATAAAGTGAAAGGGATGATTTTTTGACCCCAATAATGGTTAGAAGCAAATGAGTGAAGTCATCAATGTGAGTAGGTTTTCAATACTTTCGAATTCTAATTTTGACCACTTATGTCCCTGAAGGGCAAGAAACCATTCTTCTCTAGTTCTACAGTAAATTTGATGGATGGAAATTGGTTATTAAGTCAAAAAAGGTTCATCGCCATCCGATCGTTGTCGAACACATCGAAAATGTCGTTGATGTAATGCAGCCAGACAATAGAGAAGTAAGAACCGAATTTATAAGATGCTGTTCCAGGGTTCGCACGAGGACAAAAAATCTACGAGTCAATTTGACTCCCAAGTCTGAAAACTGCGAGTCAAATTTTAAATTGTCTTTAACTTCTATATTTTTACACGCAACCACGATCTCTATAGTTGCTGCTACAGTTAATTAGAAATTTAAACAAGACAGCATGTGACAAAAGTTAAAATGTGAGGTTAAAATGTGGTGAGAAGGATATAGGCTGATGATATTCAAAATTTAACAAGTCAGTTTTGATTTGTTGGTCAAAAAATCACAGAATCAATTTTTAGCAAAAATGCCCATTTGATGCGTAAATTGCGAGTAAGTGCGAAACTTGCTGTTCAAATTTTTGCAAAAAGGTATCTATTTAAATAGGACTGAACCTGTAGAACCAATCTTCAAATTGGAAGTAGTTGAGTTATTGACACAAAAGTTAGTCAACATGAGAAGCTCATCAATGACGGAGTCCTCAATCCTGTTGTCTATAATGATCTTTTCCAAAAATCAAAAGGCATCTGGTATGGGTATCAACAGAAATCACAGTCAAAGAGGCCAAAATACAATTGCAATCTCCTCCAACCTGCAGTCTGGCGTTTAAGAATTTCTGTGACATGTGTCACAAGGTTTATTGAAATCAGACAACTTGAAGTGAAGAGAGGAGATGAAAAGAATATTTAGCACATGCATATTTCGGAGGTCCGATAAATCAGTGGTAGCCAGATGTGTACTAAAGAAGGACCTGAAGCTATTACAGCACATCAACAACAACAGACTATTAGATACCTATGAGCTGTTAGAAATCAAAAAGGAAAATTACGACCTACTATTAAATCGAGATTTGGTGACGACGTGTTGTGAGCAACCGTTGAAAGAGCAAGGGATGTGGTTGTTCTTAGCAACGCACAATGGAGCATGACTGGATTAAGTACAAATCTTGAAATAGGAAAAGGAGCAATCGAGAGCGAAAACGAGGGAAGGAAAGAGAAGAAGCCATTGAGAAATGATAAAGTACGGACAAGTGGAAGAGAAGTCATCCCGAAGATGGTAATGAACTATATGTCGAATTATTCGTAACACATCACAATTTGATCAGTGAAAAATGTGATCAAAGGATGTGACATTTGCATGATGTAACTTTGCAGTGAGGTATAGACAGGACACCATTCATCGTCTCCGAGAAAATTGAGCTTAGGTGGAAATCGTGGTCTTGATCAATAGAGGTGCTGTGGCAAGCAAGTGACCAGTGGAACGAAATTGACTCACTCTGCAGGGTAATAATTCCAGTGCGCATGTTCAGTGGCGCTCTCGTGAAATGCATTAAGGGATTGATAGTATCAATTGAGCTTTACAAGGTAGTTCAAACGTGTGCATTATGGCCTTGCAACAAATGCAAGACTAACTTAATCCTAAATTATAAGCTGCTTTATTTACCACTGAAATTGCCTTGACAATTACTATCAATCCTAAAATATATCATGCTCGCAAGCACAGTTTTGAATAAAGTCTGGTGCAGACGGAGAACTCTGATCAAATCACGGAGTGAAGACAGGCTAACAGACAACCACAGAATATCAGCGTCGTTCACTGAATTGACAGAACAACAGGGATCGAAATACTAAACATTGGCATCGAACATCTTTTTATTGTGTGCACAGAGTATTCGTAAGTATGTACTCGAGTTTTGACTTAAATATCGAGTCCATGCGTATAAGAGAATAATGACAAACTCTTGTTATAAAATAGAAGGTAATCATTCACTGTGTTTATACATGTGGGACTGAACATCACACGGTGACAAAGCTTTAGTATTTAGTGTTATTAAACTTAAAGGAGACAATTTATGCAATTGAGACACACAACAGATCTTCTATACATATAATAAATCTGTTGTCTGTTTGTTTGTATGTGCATCATACAAAAACCACTGGACGGATTTTGATGTAACTTAGAATGTTTATAGCTTATAGTCTGGGTCAACATTCAGGGTACTTTTGATTCCGATCAATCACGAAGTTTCTGAGGAATTAGATTTTTCCCCTATCTTCTTTCTTTCTTTCTTTCTTTCTTTCTTTCTTTCTTTCTTTCTTCTTTTAGTTGTTTTCTTAATTTTTTTTTTGTTTTGATTATGGTCCAAGGCTTGGAAGATATTTATAAATTATAAAAAACGGTGTTCAGTGATCTTTGTTAAAAGCAGATAAAGGAAATGCAACAGTCATCATATAAAAAGATCTCTATTTTCAAAAAATTGACAAATTTATCGTTGAAAATAACTTTTATAATTTTATAATGTCCATTTTACAATACACTGGTTTATTAATGTTTAGATAAAATCGATTTTCATCCTTTCGGACATCATCAGTATTTCCAGTTGAAATGTTTAAATGTCTTACAATGGTATTCTTTTTAAATTTTGAACAATATTTCTTCTATTCATTGTTCAAAATTTAAAAAGAATACCATTGTAAGACATTTAAACATTTCAACTGGAAATACTGATGATGTCCGAAAGGATGAAAATCGATTTTATCTAAACATTAATAAACCAGTGTATTGTAAAATGGACGTTATAAAATTATAACTGTATACATATACAATACAACATGCGTAAAATAATGAAAATAACTTTAAAAAATTAAACAAAGATTCAACTCCCACAACCAAATCAAAAAAACCCTAACATAATTAGAAACACTGCTGATGTGCATATATTATTGTTGGTTGTTGTTGGTTTTTATATTGTTGTAGATGGTGTTATTGTGCCAGATTGAATTTAGAAATTTAAATGTGTTTTGATGTTCTGATTGGATTTAGTTATTTAATAAATGGGTTTTATCTGCAAGTGTTACTTTGTGCATGTATAGGTTTTCCAAGATTTTTACTTTGTTCAGATTGTTTATGATGATTTTGGGAGACACTGTTTCTTCTAATTTTCCAAAATTGTTTTTTTTTATGTAGGATGTGTTCTGCAAATTTTGATTTGGTGTGTATGCATATTCATGGTGTATTCATATATGCTTTTTTAAAGATGACTACTATGTAAATCGTTTTTGGAATTTTTGTCTGTATGTTTATAAGCACATCACACTAATACCACTAAACGGATTTTGATGAAACGTAGAATGGTTATAGCTCCAAGTCTGGGTCAACATTTAAGGTACTTTGATCCTGATCAATCATTTTTTTTCTTCAATCTTCTTTCTTTCTTTCTTTCTTTCTTTCTTTCTTTCTTTCTTTCTTTCTATCTTCTTCTATACATATAATAAAACTCAATTTTCTGTGTCTGTACATTCACATTCAGGTATTAGAAAATTTCATCAAATAAGGAGCCAGAACCATGACCTACTTTATTATTACAGACCTGTTTTAAGCGCACGGGAATGCGGTCCGGGAGATTTCTTAATTTAGTCACTAGGAGCGTCACGTGCACCCCTCAACAAACCATAGTAAATAGCATGCGGTTTTAGTATTGTGTAGGCAGCATTCACGAAAAAGACATGGTTTATTGTTGTGTACCTTACTGCAAGTCAAAAGAAAGCAAAACAAGGGGAATTTCGTATCATGAATTTCCTTCTGATATCAGTCAAAGAAAGCAGTGGTTAAAAAATATATCGAGAAAAGGAGAAGACAGAGAAGAATGGTGTCCAGCTGACAGGAAATTTGTCCCATTTTTAATCTGCTGAAATGGAATTTTTAAAATAAGAAATGATAACACATGTGATTTATAATGTTTGGACAAAATTCTTCATGCATACTGCGATTGATCCGTTCACACCGACGCATTTTCATTCAATTTCGCGTGGTTTTGAATGGCGATCCTAATATAATGATGAATAGCTGTCATTAAGGATAACTTTTTTTGGAAGGGGGGGAGAAATAAATTGAAATATTCATAAAGAACTATTGTGACTATTGTGAAAGTATATTCAGGGTTCCCACAGAAAATCTGTATCTCATATCCCTGACTTCGACGGTCTCATTTCCCTGACCAAATCGTAATTTTTTTTAAAAAAACATGTCTCTGCAATAGCTTTTCAGACACAATTTTAACATTATTATTATTATTATTATTATTATTATTATTATTATTATTATTGTCATTGTTTGGGGAAACCAAACTCGGATCAAGTCCGGAAGCCAATCCCAGAGGCGGACCCAAAAGAGGGCCAAAGCCCAAGGGACTCAAATGCGAGGGAGGGAAAGTTATGCACTCGTGGGAGTATTGATGTTTGTGTGTAGGAATTTCCTTACTATGTGACATGTGTTTAGAATTGTGGCTTTCTGTAAAGTTTTGTATAAGTGTGGGTTATTATTATTATTATTATTATTATTATTATTATTAGTTATCACATTATATGAAATTAGTATTAGTATCAGTATTATGAGGCTTGTTCAAGAATTTTTGCCTCCTGGTCCGTAACTGGACAAATAAATGCAAGTATCAGATAGAAAATTTTGAAAATCAGTTGACAAATAAAATACTTTCCCTGACTATCCCTGACCTTCCAGAATGTGGGAACCCTGACTAACCCTGCATCCGTTACCTGTGATATTATTTTAAGCTTTTATTTCCTGTGATATTATTTTAAGTTTTTATTTCTAGTATCAAGAGCATTTCTAATCTCCGGGGCATTAGCTGCTCGTATCGGCCTCGGTGCCTGAGATCGCCTCTGATGCCCGAGTACGCGGGTTCGATCCCGGCCGAGGACGACGAGGCTAGTTTATTCAGCTTTGCGATGACCTTATACATCAGATTAAATAATTTATAGTAGTTTTTAATAAATAATTATTATTCCATAGGTCACGAATCTGCAGTTTGCACTTCACGGAAAATGATTTTTGTATTGGTAAACGACGCCGTTTAAAAAAAGATGCCGTGCCCACCATTTTGCCTCTCTACCCCAGTCACATACGCAGGATTGCATTCCCTCATATATGCTCAAGATCACGGGGGATTATGTTACCCACAACAACAATTTGTTTTATTAGCCAAAAAAATTTATAATTTTTTTAATAAAGTTATGGCAAAAGTAGCAAGAAGTAATGGCATTGTAGACTATTTGACAAGAATGGTAAAACCAAAAGTGGAATCCATTGAATGGTTTCAATGCGGGTGTCGATCTTCTGAACATAAAAATATGCTACTGGAAATAATTGTGCCTGCATATATCAAAATCTTAGTTGTTAACTATACACAAATATTAAATGATAGTGATGCAAGAATAAATCTGAAATTTAAACCAAAATCTCGAAAACTCCTGAAGATTTCATGAAATCTGTAATATGTTACTGTGTAAAGAGAATAAATTTTTTTGAAACTAAGGTTGAGGATTGTGTTTTCTTTTTAATAAATTTCTGTCTTAAAATTATATATCTATTTATTGTCAACAGTTTTAAGTTAAAAAATAATTAACAAGAAATAAATAAGCTTAACAGTAATGTTGATACTGATTATTTGACATAAGATAAAAAAGCTGATGATAAATTCCGTTTGCATTGATGTGCTTTTCATGAGTTTTTTTTTTTTTTTTTTCATTTCTTCTTATTTTTAATAGGAATTATTATTCGTATACTGATGAAAATTTAGTCTCATATTCAATCTAAACAATTACTGCTCATTAACATAGCAGGATAATTAATTTATCAATATAGCAAATAAAATATCCTAATCCAACCATACAAATGTGTGTTAAACAAGGGGGTGCAAGTAGCGCCACAGTGGCAGAAAGAGAAACTACGGCTGTGCCACAGCGAACAATAGGATAGCATCGCTTAAAACAGGTCTGTAATAATAAAGTAGGTCATGCCAGAACACACCATATATATCAGCTAGTTTATTATATGTGTAGATAAAAGAAGATAGATAGAAAATAAATATTACAAAATACATTTTTCTTTCATTTATAAAATAAAAATTCTTGAAACTCTTATTATTATTTATTTATATTAATGCGCACAAATCCATTTAATTGCGGTTGGTTTATACACTGTAACACTTCCAGTGCTATCAGCTTAGGGTGAGACAACACTTTAGGCAATCATTTGAATTTTTCCTACTTATATCTAGATACTATCTAGTAGACAGTGAGACCAATATGACTCAGTTGAGCCACTTGGAGTAAAATCAGTAAAAAATGATTTAAAGCTGAAAGGAATACAAATTTGTGTCAACAAATTCATTACTGAAAGTCTATATTAAAAAACCTGAAGATCTTTTAACATGATTTGCAATATGTCTGGAATTTATCCAATTATTTACAAAATCAGACCAACAAACCACTGTATATTAAAGACAGATGCCATTTGATGACATTTTATATGGAATATGTGAATGTGTGTGTAATCTATTCCTTATACACTTAATCTACAACACAGGAAGCAAATTTTATTTTAGGCAATTTTCCCCAAATAATATATTAATAAAAAGACTGCTCCATCACAGAAAAATTGTAGCCTAATGCTTTCCCAAACTCTGCCCGTCCTCCCTACCTCATGGTTTCTAATCCACTTGTCTTTTATTTTATAGAAAAATCTGACCGATATAAAAAAATTGATGCCACCATATCCTCAAGGTAATTAGATTGTTTATTTCTGGTGAAGAGGTGATTATGTAACCACGCCAGCTAAACTTGAATCAGGAAATGTCCAACTTAGCCAGGTGCTTTGATCATGTCATTGATTAGCTTTGTTAATGAATTGCTTGGTTTGTTAAATATGAGGGGATATCAGAAAGTAATGCAATTTATTTTTTAATGGAGGAAATTTAGTACCTGTGTAAAAGTTAACATAGGCAAAAAGAAGGCTGTGTACATGGAGAGACATTGCATAACAAAAATTGTTCCCGCACACATGCACGTTTACAAAATGGCTGCTGCTATCATAGCATCTACAGTGGAAGAACAGCGAGCTGTTTAGTTTATAGAATACATGCATCCATCCGGGACCTGTATGGCCAGAGGCCGACAAATTAGGTCCCCAAATGGGAAATGACTGCTGTAAGATGGTCACAGCAGCCAGGACGGACAGCTTTACGTGCTCTCCAAAGCACAGGGGTGGGAGGGGGGGAGTGAAGATCGTATGTCACTAATGGTAACCCATCCCATGACTAGCCATGCCTGATGTTGCTTAACTTCACAGAACTGGCGTGTTCAGTGAAAGCCCATCAGGCTATGGCCTCCCCCGGAAGGTAAGAAGCCTGCAGAAATTCATGGGAAAATGATAGAAGTTTACTATGTTGACTGTGTATAAATGGTGTAACATGCTTCAGGAAGGAAGAGTTAGCCTTTACGATAAACAGCATTCTGGGCGGCCTGCGTCAGTGGCAACACCGGCCATTATCGAGGTCATTAACAACACAATCAGAGAACACTGTTGCATTTCCTTGAAAGAAGTGAGTGAAACATTTCACATATTCTATGGAACTGCATGGGATATAGTACATGAGAAGCCTGAATACCACAAAGTCTGTTTGCATTGGATTCCAAAAAGTCTGACACCAGAACAGACTGGAAACAGAATGGCATGCAGTCTGCAACATCTGCAGCGGTACAACCAGGAGGAAAATCCGTTTCTGAATGGCATTGTCAAAGGAGAGCAGTCCTGGGTCTTGGACTTCACCCATAAGCCTAAATCTGCGGGCATGGTGTGGAAACATCCAAATTCTCTGGTTCACAAAAAAATTCAAAGTTTCTCCTGCAGCTCGAAAGATTGTGCTTACAGCTTTTTGGGATATGCAAGGCATCCTAATCGGAGAGTTCCTGCTTCGTGGGTCAACCGTAAACTCCGCTACCTATTGTGAAACGTTAATTAAACTCAGTGTCCTATTCGGGATAAGCGACCAGAATAAGGAAATGATGTTAGACTTCTTCGTGATAATGCATGCCCACGTGCCCAACGTCGTCCAAGCAAAACTGGTCTGTTTCGGTTGGGAGGTTCTGGACCACCCAGTCTACAGTCTGGATTAGTATCCTCGGACTACCACCTCCTTGGTCCCATGAAGAGATTTCTGGGTGGTCAGAGGTTTGAAACTGACGAGGAACTCAAATCTGACGTACTCACAGCCAACAGAGTTCTATGAGTGGGGTATTCTGAAACTGGTGCAGCATTGGGATAAATACCTAAATCGTCAAGAATCCTATGTGGAAAGTAGATAAAGATGTGTAGTTTCAGCTGCACTTAGTTGTTTACCCATATGTTTTGTAACTTTCTGATATCACCTTGTATTAGTGCTTGTCTTTGTCATAGGTCATTCACTTAGTACCGTAGTTTTTCGAATATTGGCCAAATTTGATAGTGGAACAAAAAAATAACCGTTTAAAGACCACAAACTTCTAGGATCTACAAAAAGATCGAACTACTTCGTTTTAGCGTCTCAGAGTACTTAAATGGTAATTTAGACAACAGTTTTATTATTTATATAACTTTCTAAATTATTTTTATATATTTAATGAAACTGAAACTTTTATAAATTTATTAATGAAATGTGTAAATAATTATAGTAACTTCATTCTTCATTTTAATGAGCGAATGTAAGTTTTATTGCATCAGCAGAAGCCATGGTTCTATCAACGAACTGTTGACCAATAGCGATAGAGAGCATTCTGTGACATCACAACAACACTGTTAACAACACATCTTGGAGTGGAGTGGGCTGACAAATTGCCAACAATAGCCTAACATGTGAATTTCATAAAAATTCATGAAAGAAAATATATGTGACTAGTTAATTATTGTTCTGAAGGGTTAGATATTAATTGGGGGGGGGGGTCTTTATTAATAGAAAAAAAGAATTTGACTCTATCGTACGAGTCAATTATACATATTTATACAAAATTTGTAGTAAAATAGAGTCCAATTATTCCTTTTTTAATATTTGTAGATGAGGAGTAGCGTCAATGAAGTCGTAAGCCTAATGATTTTTGGTCGATAGCCAATATACCACAGTAATGTATAATGCCCCGTTCACACTGGGCCAGCAAGGACGCAAAGCAGCAAAGCGTCTTTTTCTGCCTCCCCTGCCGTCCGCGTGAGTTGTTCCCACTAGACTGGCATGAGAGAAGCGGCAAGGGAAGAGAAATTATATAATGGCGTCGTCATTTTGATCTTAAGTTATTGCAGTAAAACTTTGGACGAAGTTCGCGGTCCATAGAAATTTGTAGTATCCGTAATGTGCTATTTCTGAGACAATTCGGAATTTGTTATATCACTGTTGAAAGGCCAATTGGCACAGTTGAGAATTCCGAATTGTTTCGATTATTTTTTTTTTGTATCAGAGTTCATTATAAAGAAGTTCAACTGTATTATATGTCGCTGAGAAAGCATAATTAAAACAAAACAAAACAGAGTATACAAATAACACTCTCGTTTTATTTATATTTGTTCAGTGTGCATATTTTCTCATATTTATAAAAAGTCTTCAAGATTATTATTAAATTTGATTGTCGCCAACATCGATCGGCAATATTTTCAATCGAAGCGATCAAAAACCAAATTCGTGATCACGTTTCTGTTCTAAAACTTGCTAATTTCCAACCGAATTATCTAATTAAAATTTTACCAAACATATCTCTTTAACGATGTAAAGAGCTGAAGGACAATAGCAATTTATAATTTCACATTTAGAAAATAAAGTGCATTCTCTTTATTCTATTTCACTATAAAATTGTGATCCGCCATCATTCTTTTGATCATGTGCTCCAGTAGTCGAACGTGATTAGATGAGCCTAACCTCGCTGAGAGCGGCAACCGGCAAAGCTGAACAAATTTCAACTTTGCTGCCTGGCTTTTTTGCCGGCTGCGACACTTGACTTGACCTATTTCTAGATGGCCTTGGGCGTAGTGCACATGCGTCAACGGGCGCCGCTTTGCCGGCTCAGTGTGAACTGAGCATAAGAAATAAATCTTTTTTTTTTTTTTTCTTATAATTAAGTTTATTTTTTATACAGTAGCCAATACATCCATGCATCTGTTCTCTCTTTTTATTTGCTTCCTATATTTTTATAGGAAAATTCTGTTACACTTTATACTGTTAGAAAGGTTAGATTGATCGCAGATAGGCAAAAGTTATCTGGTTTGAGTTCGTGGCTTTAACTCTATCAGATTTTGTTCAATCATTTTCTAACAGCGAAATTAATATCCTAACCCTTCAGAACAATAATAAACCAGTCACATCAAGCAATTCAATATCATTGGATGAATTTTTAAACGAAGTATTAAAAAATAAAGGTAGAATTCAAAACATAATTTATTTATTGAAAAAAATAAAATAATAAAAAATCAGAGGTAAAAAAAAACGCACATGGGATTCGAATCAGGCAAAAAGACATGAGCCATGTGGCCTATTGAAATGCCTTCCATCGATAAGACTAACGAACTGGAAGACTTTTTTTTTTATTCATCCCACATTTCGCAGATGCTACAATCAGGGCCTGACTACACATAACAAATATTTCATCAACTAGGAACGAAAATCTAGCATAACAACATGTACCGACAGAATAATCAGGAACAGTAAATACGTAAATAATAAACAGGAAAGAAGGCCACACCTGCCTTTGTAGCCACCGATAAGAAAAGCCTGCCCTATTCGCACTGAGGCAGGACTTGAAGGTTGGCAATAAGACTGTGGTAATAAGTGGCGATTTGAACTTCTCGGGCAGCAGCCCCACTGGTGTCAGTTAGGAGAATTAAAGTACTGCTCAAGCTGTAATTTTAAGTAAGAGTTAATTTAAATTTCCAGTGGCTACAATACAGAAATGTAATTAGGCCTTCCAATCAGCTGCCGCATTGGCCAGTAGCCAAGTGGCAATCAGCTGTTTGAAAGTTGTAGCCAAAATGGAATTTTTGGTAGCAATTGGCTACTAAAATATAGGATTTGTCGAGCTCTGGACTTGGCAGAGATCTTGGTTGTAGAAGTCTACAATTTGGATGTTCAGGAAACATTCCACCTCGAAAATCACCTGATCGTTATCCTGAGGGGGGGGGGGAGCAAAATTTGATAGCCCAAAGCAGCAGCATGTGAGTGTGTGTCCCTTGCAGAATGAGCTGGGGCATTATCGTGGAGCAAAAGGACCCCCTTGGACAGCAGCCCTCGATGCTTTGTCTTGACAGCCTCCCGTAACCTCGTCAGGAGATTTCGGTAGTATGTTCTGTAATGGTTTGCCCCTTACGAGCATAATCTGTTAGTGCCATACCTTGGCAGTCCCGAAAAACACTCAGCATCACCTTGCTCGATGATAGTCGGTTGCCCTTTTTCGGTGGTGGTGAATTCACATGCTCCACTGCTTGCTTTGCTCCTTTATCTTCGGGTCATAGTGATACACCTAACACTCATCCATGGTGACTAGGCAGCTAAAGAAGTCATCTGGGTTGCCTGACACAGCTGCAACATTTCCACTTTGGTTCGACGGGCTTTTTGTTTGGGTGTGAGCAGATGCAGAACCTTTGTCATGTTCAAATCATCGTGCAAGATGTTGAAAACTGATCCATGACTGATTTTCACTTTTTCCACTATCGTCTTGACTGTGATACGCCGGTCTTCAAGCACTAGAGCCTCCACTTCTCTTGATTCCCGGTTCTTCATGAAGAGATGGTCTGTCACTTCGTTGTTCGTCATTCAGGCTTATCCACACTGGAAGCGTCTGCACCATCTAACCACACTGTGTCACACGATGGTGTATTGTTGCCGTATGGATTATTACAGTGTTGTTTCCCTTCAAATGCAGAAAACGAATCACCGCATGATACTCCACTTTATCAATGGGCTATGCCACTTTATTTGCGGCACGGGGATTTCCACGTGTACCAGGACTGCAGACATGTTTGGTTTGGTTTGTTTGGTATTAACGTCCTTTTCAACTGCCATGGTCATTTCAGGATGGTGTTATAGGGGCCGCAAATTTTGCCTCGCAAGGGTTCTTTAACGTGCAGCCGGCAAACGACTATACGGGACCAACGGCTTTACTTCCCTTCCGAAGGAAGTGCGTGATCTCAGGATTTTCCCCTTGAAAAAATCCTCGTCGTCCTCGGCCGGGGTCGAACCCGCGTCCTCGGGCATCAGAGGCGGTCACGCAACCCCTGAGCCACTGAGGCCGATCTGCAGACATGTAATCACACATAAACAAAAAATTAATTACGTAACTTTAGGTTTTTGAAATGATAATTAAAAGTTTATAATTATTCCTTATAGTTTTTATCATGATAGACATTATCATATGCATTAAATCTGTTTAAGGGATTACTTTTCATGTCCCATGGGACATGGAACTTGTAAGGCTCAGTCAGGTTCAATACTGCTTTTATTTACATATCCCGCAAAAATTTGTGCGGACAGACTTTTTAATGCTGAAATGAAATTTGAATAATTTTTCCAGTTAGGTAAAAGAAATTTCAGTGGAAAAAATTAATTTTTGACCGTTTTTTACAGCTTTTCAAGGCCTTGAAAACTGTTTAATAAAATTCCAGGCTTTTCCAGGAATTTAAGGCCCTGTACAAACCTTGTAATAGAATTTGTCAGCAAACAACTGCAGTTTTAGTGAAAACCATCATATATCTATCTGGTCTAAAACTACATTTGTTCACTGATAAGTTCTATGATGGTTTTAGCCTGTCGATTTTCTCGTTGGAAAAGAAAAGACAAAAAGCTTTCGAACAGCTCTCAAGACATTACTTATCGTCATCAATGTGGCTTACATACTGTGAAATCAACAGATAAGTTTCACAGCATCTTTGTTAACCAAAATTACCTTAGATTGTAGAAAAATCAACAATTTCATATGAATTAAAAGATTTTAGAAAAATTATTCCGCCTAATTATCTTTTATGGGAAGGAATGAAAGAGAATATTATATATCATATCAGAAGTAAAACATTAAAAACACAAATTCAATCACCATTTTATAATGTAATAAAATTATTAATTTTCAGAAAAGTGAAATGGCCACACTTGAGATTTTTCATAGTTATTTAAATACAGATATAATGAAGAAGTAAAAGACAATTAATTTTGATACAAAGGCTCTAAAATTAGTTCAAGGATTAAATTTAATTTTAAAAACTTCCAACATAAAAAAAAAAAAAAAATTGCCCGAAACTTATTCTGATACAAATGTGAAGTGATTCATTACAGTTTCGTTTCCTCTCATCCTTATCTGTATCTCTAAACAAACAAAATCCTCCAAACGTTCAGATAAGTGAATCAGTTAATAGCACTTAATAGGTGTGGTTACTAGATGGGTTATAATAAAAATTAAAAAAAAAATACAAAAAAAGGATGAGGAATGCATATATAATCTGCATAATACATCCTCACGTCACAAATAATTATATAACATAAGAAAATTTACTTTTTGAGTACCATCCGGATTTCTGTAGGAAACGTACAACTCGAAACGTAATTATGATGAGTACCTTTTATATGTGCTTAATCAATCGTTAATTCGTTGGTATTCCAAAACCGAAAAGGACGTACATATAAGGAGTTTATCATATTTGTAGTTACTCATTGATTATTTATGAAGAATTAAACAAATTAAGTTCATTAATTTGCATGTCAAATTAAAAGGTTTGAATAAGGGTATATTTCTTAAAGCCTACCTTTTTCTAGTATATTTCCCGAAGGCACGGTAACTACAAAAGAAGAAGAAATTAAATTAAAAATAGTAGTGAATCGGTACATGCATCATCTTATCTTTTTAGTGACATTTAAAAGGAAAGTAACAACAACACACTCGAGACTCAGCTGGAACCTCGTTCTACTCATTTATTATTAATCGATCATTAAGAGCTGATGGGGTATTTTAAGCTTAGAGTTCATTTAATTATCTTTTGATCTTCAAAACGATATTATGGTACATAAGTAGAGCGTGAAACTATTAAAGATGCAATCGTATTCTGATCTGCTATAGTTAATATTGATTTAAGGAAATATTTTTTTGTTGTTGTTGATGGAAACAGAAAATCTATGAAGTCGGTACTTACAAATGCAAAGCTGTATGACGTACGCGTAATAAGACCAGACTACTATAGCCATTATAAATATCACAGGTAACCATTTAATAGCTCTAATACACCAAGCACACATACGACAATTAATGTTTTTTGGAGCCATGACGCCTTTTCAGCCCATATTGCAGAGAGATCCCAATCCGAAACAAGCTTCCTGACGTCAGAAGTACAGTCGACAGCAGCTGTTTTCTATAAGCAGAAAGGATGCCATTTAAGTTATAAATATTTATTAATAGTTTGGATATTTTCCAGTTTTAATAATATAAGTATCATTGTTTTCTTGTTAAAGTCATATTTCATAAGTTATTTTAAGTAATTGCTATTTGCTGCGTCTTATATATTCTGATGTCATTTCCGGCCCTTGCGCCTTAAGCTTCTGCGCACGCATGTGGCATCTCGCGCCATTTTGCGCGTTCCAAGAGTATCAAGGTTTGTGTTTTTTTTATCTCGTAAAATGTTTCTCGTGATAGAAAGAGAGAATTTTTGTATGCATGAATTATGGAAATGGCTACTACAATATAGTCTTGAGTTTACTAACAAATAATAAAGCTGTGCACTATGTCTGTGTCCGGAGGGGGTGTTACTGAATTCCTCCACTCTACTCGGCTTTTGACAAAAGCAGCATGGTTGGGGTGGAACATGTTGCCGTTTTCAAAATATGCCGGTTCTAAATACATAATTTAAATTGAAACAAGCAGCTTAATCTTGTGTGAAGCGAAATCATTCTAAGTCGCGCATTTCATCCATGTAAAAGATCGCACCCTAGTTATGCTACCATATTCTCATTACTAATTGGTAAATCTTATTTACCGGTATTTCATAACCAGCTGTTAGGTGATTGTGCCTTCACTTAAATATTTCACCGTTGATGCATAGAATTAAATAAAGTCAGTATGGATTTGCAAAGGCTATAAAAAGGCTTATTGTCTTAAATAAAGATAACAGAAGAGCCATGCTCACGATGATCGAGAAGCTTAGCACAAGAATGAAGACCTCAAACGAACGCGATGATTTGTAGTTCTCAAATTCTTGCTGAGGAATCCAAATTTGGACAATGAACTAGTAGATAAAATAAATCGTTGAAACGAGAGATATAAATATTGAAGTGGAGTGCTAAGAGGTTTTACGTGAGAAGTGTTGTTGTGATCTCACTACCCCCCCCCCCTTCAAAGCGATTGATCCATGTACAGTAAAACTTATTGAAGCGACCATCTGTTTATTTGTGGAGTATTAAATCGAATTAAATATCCTTTTCTGCTTCTTGAACCAGACTGCTCATCACACTTGTATGAGACCACCCATTACCATTCCAAGCCATTTGTTAAAATAACCACAAATAATGGTGTACGTTTTCACATATTGAAATTGACTAAACATGGTCCATAACAACAAAAAAATCAATCATGTGTTGGTTTCTGTTCAAACGCCATCATATAATTATCACTGCTTAATTCACATTAAAAGACAAAATTTGATGAATGCATATTTTGGTGAGAATTGTGCATCCATTAAAATTCATAAAGTATGATTAAAGAGTATTCTCTCTATATGGCAATATTAAATGAATTTACCATTAAATGACACAAAATGAAATAACAATAATTTAAACTTGGAAAACGAGAAAACAGAAAAGTAATCTTAAACAGAAAATATTCCCATATATCAATGATCTTGCGATCTTAAATGGGGACAGGGCTTAGGAGTAATTGTGAAGAAGTTATTGCTCATTTAATTCTACAATAAACATTTATGTTTTGGATATTAGCAGGTACCTCCCCCACTTCAAAAGTCACGGACATGTTTGCAGCTGCGATGACCTTTGCATCCTCTAAATTCATGCCAATTCTAATCGATCCCAAAATCACATCAAAAACAATTTTGAATGTTTTACTGAATTACTAATTTAACTGAATGCAGCAGAGACTGTATTTACCGAAGAACAAAGGCTCATGGTTTCAGATGTTGCAGGCGAAGCCAGCCAATCAGTTTTCCTACAGCTTCCATGCAGGACTGGGAAAAAAAAATCAATCCATGAGTCAACAAGCACATTTTTGTTTATTTAGAATCCCATGTGCCCAATTTGCTGAAGGAGTGCCTTTTTTATGGAGTTAGCAACCTGTCCCTTTTTATTCTAAGATGAAAGCTGCTTGTAGGGTATTTTAAATTGATATGAAAGTTTACATGACAGTTGAAAGGCAAATACCAAATTTAAATACACATGTTCATAGAACTCTGGATTCACACTATACTCAAATATCTGACAGCAGGCAATGAAAAGTGGCAGATTATTCCAAAAAAAATTTACTATTGCAAAATAATAGCTAATGTCACTTAACACACCTTAAAAGTTGACCCTCAAAAGATTTGGGGAAATTTTTTGAGAAGTATTTTTTATAATTACACATTTATTGTACAGGGTATGTCCAGAAAGTAAGTTTCCATGTTGTACAAAAAAAGCACGTCAACATTCGGGGGAAAAAAAAAACAACAAAAAAACATATTACACCCATACCTCGTTATACGTACGCTCGTTGTACGTACTTTTCGATTTACGTACTTTTCAAATTATGGCACGAATTCGCTTTACGTACCCAATATTTCGTCACACGAGATTAAATAAAGAGTAGAGTGGAAATACACTGATCATCAGCGCCAGCACTATGATCTCGTCAAGTACGTCGTCATTATTTCCACTCTAAAAAGTAATTTAGGCTAATATATTTTCGATTTTTGTTTCATGTGTATTATGTTTATGAAGAAATAAAAATAATAAACTAAAGACTATAAAAAATAAATACTAACTTTGCTGTATTATTTCATAAAAAAACACTGAAACAGATTCAATTTACTTTGTGTATATTTTGTATCAAAATCATTGATGTTCATTGTCAAAGCGTTATCACGAAAATCATTGATGTGCATTGTGAAAGCGTTATCACGGAAATTTATTTTTAAAAAAGTACAGTAGTGACCTCTGATGAGAGCTACATAATAAAACGTCTCACGTTTTTCCATTGCCTCGACTTTTCTACTGACCCTGAAAAGTACGTATTCGTTATACGGATATTCGAGTTACGTACCAAGTTTTTGGAACCAATCAGTACGTATAACGAGGTATAGGTGTACAAAGAAATTTCCAACTGAAGTAGAGTTACCAAGTTCCCCTTTCCTCTTAACCCTCACTTCCTGTGCAGCAATAAATATGAATGATCGTTGTTGTGTCTTACATGAAGTGTACGTGAGAGTTGAATTTCAGCCGTAAGTACATTGTGCCATTGTGTACATGGTTACGTTAAGCATCGATGTGCAAATTTTGAGCTCTTTCCCCCCACCCCCTGCTCCGCCCTTTTGCTTTTTATATTTTGATAGTAAAAATTCTTGTGTGTTCAGTCTTGATTTTTGGATGTTATGTCATTAATTTTAGAACTTGCAAAGTTGATTAAAGCACAAAATTTTTGAATTTATTTTTTTATAATTGACTTTAAAAATAAAGATTTGCAATTTTTCTTTTTAAGGAAACCATGTCTCAAGATAAATTAACTCGTATAGCTATTGTCAATCAGGATAAGTGTAAGCCAAAGAGATGCCGACAGGAATGCAAGAAATCTTGTCCAGTTGTTCGAATGGGTAAAATGTCATTTGTTATAGTATTAATAACATTTTAATAGAAAAGTCTTTTTAAAGCTTATTTCTTGTTTTTCAAATTCTAATATGATGCAGTGAAAGTTCTTGAATGGTTACAATTCGATGGTTTGGAACATTCAATGATTTAGCAATCCTGTTTCCAGAGTAAACCCAGACTTTTCTGGTAACTTGGAAATTCTGATGCAAATCTGTGAATTATTTATTATATCTGATTTTTATTATAATTTTTGACAACTAGGCAATTCATTTTACTATTCAGATATTTATAAGAGTAACTACTAAATTTACAACTGGAGGTGCCATGTTCGTATTTCAAAGCAGAGAGGGGGGTGTTAATTTAATTATAACAAAGAGCTGTAGGCTACAGGGAATGATGAGATTACTGAGGCTGTACTTCAGACTTCCATCATGGGAGATGAGCAACATGTTACAAAAGACCATATGTTTGTATCTAGTGTAGTTTTTTAAATATAAATTTTCTTCAGGTTAAGACTTTATGCTCATCTTGTAGTTTGAAGGATAGGCTGTGATTCCTTCCCATAAAATTCCACACTTTTATCAGGAGTGCAGGATTCATTTCACAGGGTATAAATAGGAATTTACTTTAACCCTGTTCAAATTTTCATATAACAATTATTGCATAACTGTAAATTTCTTCTATTTTATTCCTTCAGTTAATAAATTTTTACATTTCTTACTACTATATTCCAACATTTTAAGTAATTAATATATATTTATTTTAATAACAGGCAAACTTTGCATTGAAGTTACACCGAATGATAAAATAGCACTCATATCTGAAGAACTTTGTATTGGATGTGGTATTTGTGTGAAGGTGACTATATTGGAATTTTTTTATTTTTTTTTTTGTAATCTGTAAAGTTTTGTTTAATTCTTAAACCTTCTAATTATAATGGTGATTTTTATAGAAATGTCCATTTGAAGCCATCTCCATTATTAATTTACCAAGCAATCTCGAGAGAGATACTACGCACCGTTATAGTCAGAATTCCTTCAAACTGCATAGGTCAGTTGAGATTGGAAATACAGAAAAGGAAATTTTTTGAAAAATATATAAAACTATATTGATTTTAATATATTGGATTTAATTTGTTAAAGATTGCCGATACCTAGACCAGGTCAAGTATTAGGTTTAGTGGGCACCAATGGTATTGGAAAATCCACAGCACTCAAAATTTTGGCTGGAAAGCAGAAACCAAATCTTGGAAGATATAATGTAAGAAATCAAATTTAATCTGGTTTTAAAGCTTTCATACATGTAATATTTTATTTATTATTTGTTTTCCTGTATTTTATTTACCGTATTTATTCTACTATAATGCGCATCTTGTATAATGCGATTCCATTTTTAGAGCCCAAAAAAATAGTAAAAATTTTATCCTCTTGTATAATGCAGTCCCCATTTTAGACTTGTCGCGAGAAATAAAATAGGCAAGAATATACAGAAAAAGAAAGAAGAAAGGGGGGGAAACCTCTTTATTTTACTATTTCTATTACCAGTCACTGCTTTTCAGGTCATAAAAAGTGGAAAACACCATGAGTTCATTACAGAAAAGTGAAAAACTTTTATAAAGTTCCATTGCAGGGAAGAGGGAGAATGGCTTATTGATAGTCTCTGACAACACTTCCTAGAAAGAAAGCCTATGCCCTGAAAATTTATACACAGTTACATGGCCATAGGTAGTCATAATTTAGGGCTTATTATTGGTAGAAATACGATTAACAATACCTTTTTATAGGCGCATTCTCCATCGCGCACGAAACGCACTATATGCACGTTGTGTCCGCACTGGCTGTTCCTCATCGCTCCGTGCGTTTCGTGCATGCTGTTCCTCATCGCCAGTGCGTTTGGTGTATTTCGTGCGCGCACGAAACACACTAGCCAGGAGCTGGGGTTGCTGATCATTCAATTGTTAACGCTCTGTTCTCCTTCAGGCTGCATGATTCGCACGATTCAAACTGAACGATTCGCACTGATCATGTGATTCACTCTCACGATTGTGCGTTTCGTGCGCGATGGAGAATGCGCCTTATGATGAATTTTCAGGGCACAGGCTTTCCTTCTGTTTAGATGTTCGTTAATTTATTCAAAATGGCGGCATGCGAAGTGAGCCGTGTTTCTAACTTCTAAGTTAGTTTCATTATTTTATTTAGTGATATTTATACGTAAATATCCAACATTTTTTATAGTTGATCACTGTTAACAATAATAAATATATATTAATTTAATAAAATTTAAGTGGGAAAATTAAGAGGAGAATGGCAGTGCTTGTTAATTTATTCAAAATGGCGGCATGCGAAGTGAGCCAGTTTAAATCTCCATCGAAGTTAGTTTCCTTATTTTATTTAGTGATATTTACAAATTTCCAAAGATTTTTTGTAAGTGATTACTGTTAACAATAACAAATAGATATTAATTTAATAAAATTTAAGTGGGAAAATTATAAGATCGACGCAGTTTTGAAGTTAATTTCTTAGCCTTTGGCGACGGAAAATTATAATAATAAGTCAATTACCTTGCTGTATAATGAACTGTACATTGTATATACTGTATATTAATGTACTGTGATGCATATTATATGCTAGCTTCATTTGAAGTATATCAGCCTGAAGTTCATTTGTTGACCCCCCCCCCCTCCCCCAGCCGTTGCAGCGCTAATATTATACTCTTGTATAATACGGTCCCACAAATTTAGGTGCTTTTTTAGGCTAAAATTTTTCGCATTATAGTAGAATAAATACGGTATCTAATTTCTTCAAACCCAGTTATTGAGATAATTTTTAAGAATGTTAAATTGCATACTATCACAAGAGTTTATGGGGGAGGGGGGGGCTAGAAAAGAAAAAAACCCTATTCTTGGTGTATTGGTCCCTCTGAAAATAGGCTCTCTCTAGGCCGACTGATTTTTCACTGAAATTCTCAAATAGCAACCAGTGAGAAAATAAGTTTTTATTTTACAGAGATTGGCTGTTGTTTTGCCTAGGAAATTTAAATGCCAATCTGTTTATAATTACGATCCACCCATCACAGGAAGAACTTTAAGTCAAATTCCAATAACAAACTCATGGAGTAGACCAGTCATGCAAAAGGCTAATCTCCACCAGTTATACCTGGTTAGCTGCAGAAATAATTAATTTATCACGATGTCTAAACACAGAGTATTACAAAACTCAGAAGAAATTAAATATCATTTTGACCATATATTATAATAATCTTTTACTAAAAACGTTGTAAATAAATTATTTAATTACAACATTAGAGTCTCAATCAGCAGATGTTTGCATAACCCAAAATGATATTGCAAGAACATCAAAACATTTAAAACGTACCTTAGTATGCCTATTTTTTGAATTATCTTACAGAAGGGGAGGGAGGGGAGACCTGGCTAAAGAGACTGAGTAATCTTCTAGAATGGGCAGCTCTATCTGAAATTAAGGGAGAAAGGATTACAGTAATTATTTAATTAAACTTAAATTTTTTTGTATATTATTTAGATACTGTATTTTTCTTGTTGAATAAGCCAATGATTAAAAACTTTTTGCTGTTCACATTCTGAATATTTATGTGGAGAACACTTTTGAATAGAATGAGGCTTATTAAGTGAAATTTTGAAACTTTCTTTTTACAGGAAACCTTTTATTTATCCAAAATAATTTTTTTTCATTAGGATCCTCCTGATTGGACTGAAATTTTGGCCTATTTTCGTGGTTCAGAATTGCAGAATTATTTCACAAAAATTTTGGAGGATGATTTGAAGGCCCTCATTAAACCTCAATATGTTGACCAGATTCCTAAAGCTGTAAAGGTAAAACAAAATGCCAAGGAGAAATTTAAAATTTGTAAGCTAATTATAAATGTCCTTAAATTTTTAATTTATTGTAATAGGGGTCTGTTCAACAGCTACTAGATAAGAAGGATGAAATGAGAAACCAAGATCGTATTTGTGATCTTTTAGGTAAAAATATTGAGTAATGAATAAGTAAAAAATAAAAAAAAAAATGAATAGTAATACTCATTCCAAGCTGAACTTGTTTATTATGGTCTTAGTTTTAATTTTTAAAAACAATAGTTTTTATGGGATTTAAAAACTTAACAATTTACGTGATCAAGTTTTATTAACTTGTTAATTTTCAAGGAGTATTGTAATGAAGAAAAATGTTTTTCTTTGTCATTTATTACTTTATCCTGTCTCACCCCTAACCTGATAGCACTTGAAGTGTTACTGTGTATAAACTAGGCCTAGTGTAAACCAACCTCTATTAAATGAGATGATAAAAGTTGTGCAGGGTTCTCCCCAGGTCCTTTTTAACGGGTGCGCCGCCCAGCTGATTTTGGCGACCGCCCGGCTGAATACATGAAAAACTGCACCACATAGCATAATATTTTATTTGTTTTTAATTTTTGTCCATCCGGTTATTTTAGCTTACCACCTACCTGATAAAAATTTTCTGGGAAGAACACTGTTGTGCATTAAAAAAAGTTCCAAAAAATTTATTTTACAAATGAACGATAAATGTGTTTTCTAATATGTAAATCAAGATTATTAATTATTGCATTTTATTAACTTTATACTAATTTTTCATAAAGATACATGATAAATAACCAGGTGGCTTTTTTGCACCTCTTTCTTGTACATGTTCATCCTCATAAGGGCAGAATCACCTCATCCCAATGCGATGTTATGCCACTGATAGGTTCTGTTAAGCAAATTGTTTTGAATATATACAGCATTCTTCAGCAAGATTATCTTAATCCATTAATCAGATTGTTAAAGGAACAGAAGTATTATCCAGCATACATGTATATAGCCAGCAGTGACTTTTAGGGCTAAGTCTGAAATGCTGCGCACTGGAAAAGTTTGCATCCAAATTAAATAATAAATTATTTCAAAAAATATAAACTAATTGTTATGGAAACTATTTTTGACATTTTTTTTTTTTTTTTTTCAAAAATTCTTCAAAGATAAAAATTTAAACTCAAACTAAACTGTTGATAAATGGCAGAGTTACTAGAAATATTAGGTGGATGAAAGTTTCATTAGCAACTAAGCTCAACCTAGTTTTGGTGTAACACTTCTAGTGCTATCAGGTTAGGTGAAATAGGGAATAAACAGCATTAGTAATTACAAAAAAATTTAGGCATTTACAAATTTTGTCGACTGATGGTTCGTAGTAGATGTATAATGTCTGGTGGATGCTATTTCTGAAAGGGATTAAATTTTGAATGTGTTCTGTCAAATACAATTTACAGTTTTCTTATTTACAATTTACAATTATTTACAATTACAGTTATTTACAATAACAAAGTAAAATGAGTTAGTAATAACAATATAAAAATAAGTATTGTATGAAATTCAAGTAAGATAAGTTCAAGTGTTTTTTTTGTATAACTAAAGGGATAAAATGGTGCCCAAAAGGCCTGGGATAATAATTAGGGATAGAAAGGTGTCCAAAAGGCCTGGAGGCCTGTTCAGCAGCATCCTTCAAAACTTTTATTGATCAATATAAAATTGTATAAATTGTAGGACATTAAATAGTAACAACAATATGACAGTGAAATTAACAATGAACGGTGTAAATCTGTTAATATTTAAGAGTATATAAAAATTAAATTAATTGTGATTAGGCCTGAGCGAATGCTTCTAAGGAGGAGGTGTTCAAAAGATTTAAGAGAAGGTGCATTGTGAAGTTCTTTAGTTAATTTAGACCAACAGATAACGCCAGAGATTGATATTGATCTCTTAAGGGGACCCTTAACCCACCCCCAAAAAAAAAAATTTTTTTCCTAATTATGCGATGTTAATGAAACTTGGCGCAAATATTAGTATTATATAGAATAAGAAAAACCTAAAATTTGAAGTATGTACATGCAATAGTTTTTGAGATATGTCTGAAAATGCTTGAAAATTGGGTTTTATTGTGACAACTTTTTAAAAATGAATATACTATTGATGGAAAAACTACTTGTACCGTTTTAAAGAACAAGATGTCTAGAGTGCAACTTTGGAAACAGAATTTTAATTGGTAAAGAAATGCCTTTTTTACACCCTGTCAGATTTTTTTATACACTTTTTTCTGGTTGGATTTCTATATATAATTTTTTTTTTTTTTTTTAAAAGTAAGATGAAATTAAACTTTTTAATTCTAACGTTGCGCAGAAGACGGTTCAAAGATGTAACGAAAAAATTTTCATTAAAATTTATGCAGTAGTCAACTAGAAATCTGGAGTACGAAGTCAACAATTTTCGGAAAACTTATTTTGAGAAAAACACAGTTTTATTATGGAGTTATATGATATTACATGATACGACAATACAAATCAAAAATAATGTGAATTTTCATTTTATTATCTAATAGCCTCCAGGTTGATATGTTTTCTCGGAGAGATCTTCAATTTTTTTCGCGTGCTTGTCTGGCAATTTTTCTCATCATTACTCTTTTGTCCGATTTTCTTTTCAATTTCTTTTTACCGTTTCTTATCAGTCTTGTGTCTATTTCTTTAGGGATTGGTGTACTTGCTTCAAGTACTTTGATCCACTTTCCACGACTAATTTTTTATATTTACCCTTTATGTAGATTTACGGAAAATTATCTAAAATAAACTTTGAAATCAAGTAAAGCAATGCTACTTTTGACTTATTTGAGCTTGAGGAAAGAAAAACTAAAACAAATACAGTTTCAAAAAGAAAAAAAATTTTTTGTTTTTTGCTTCCATCTAGTGATAAATTATGTAATTAAATGCAGTTATAGAGGTTCAATTCCTCTTTTGAGCAAAAAAAAAAATTATTTAAACTGGACGTATAAAAAAAAATTATTCAACTTCGAAACTTATGAAAAGTTATGCCTGAAAAAAGGTATTATACCTTTATAAAATCATTAAAAATAATGTATGTGATTATAATCTACTTTTTGGGAAAATGACTTTGAGTCTTATCTAGACATATCACTATCATTTTAGCAAAAAAAAAAAAAAATCTGTGTTTTTCCAAAAATTCCATTTTCAGCGGTTAAGGGTCCTCTTAAGTAATTCACTCTAAAAAATAATACTCTATTTTTAATATTTCGTTATTATTTCTGGGGTGGGGGGGGCTTTTTTTTTTTTCCATTTATGTATATGCTAGTGGCAAAATTAAATTACGAGATTTTTTTAATTTTTTACCATCGTAAGCACGAATCGTCTTAAGTCAAGTTTTGCATCTAAATATGCACAACATTTTATAATAAATTTGATAATACTCTTAATAACTGCTTAACTGATTGGAATTTAACAAATGCTTTTAAAGAAAACTAAGGTCTAGCTTATAAGACTGCAAAATATTAATTTATAATACAGTAATTTTTTTCTTTTTTTTTTTTTAAATGAAGATTTGCAGAACATTCGAGATCGCAATGTGGAAGATTTGTCTGGTGGAGAACTTCAACGCTTTGCTTGTGCAATGGTGTGCATTCAGAAGGGAGATATGTAAGGAAATTAAAATTGTATACCATATTGTCCTCAGTGTAAGACTAAGGTTTTTTATCCCCGAAAATGAAGTGTCGAAAAGCCTTATACAGTAGAGCCTCCGTATAGCGAAACACAATGGACTGGCAAAATCATTTCGCTATATACAGGGTGTCTCAGAATTCATTGTACAAACTTCTAGGGGAGTTAGTATGGGTGAATCTAAGCAAAAAAGTTCATATGAACATGGGTCCGAATTTGAACGATAACTGAGATATGAACAGAAATAAAAATGCCCACCAAGATCAACAACTTAATAACTCAGGTTCTGTAAAGCCTAGATTAATGAAATTTGGGGGAATAATAGGATACATAAGACTGTGTATACCGTTAAAATTTGATCGAATTCCAACAGAAAGTTTCCGAGTTACTCATTCAACATCATAACACATGCTCACTTGTGAGTACTAACTAGCACTTATTACATTTTTGACTGTGTAACTCGAAAACTTCTTGTTGGAATTCAATCAAATTTTAACGGTGTACACAGTCTTATGTACCCTGTTATTCCCCCAAATTTCATTAATCTAGGCTTTACAGAACCTGAGTTATTAACTTGTTGATCTTGGTGGCGGCATTTTTATTAGGAGCTTTAGCATAAAAGCTACTTATAGGAATGCGCCCTTAGTCTGTACGTTTATCCGTCCGCCATTTGCACGATAACTTGAGAATGGATTAACTTTTTCAAATTCTGTTTTCAGAAATATGACCATCAAAGTCTTAGCTCGGCCCTATCAACTTTTCAGAATTTTTCGTGGACCCCCTTCAAGTTGAATTCACGTGCTAAAACAGTGAGTGTAAAGAATTCAAATATACTGGCATGTCATATAACAATCGATTTGTCAAGAAGGAATATATTGTTACTTTCTGTTCATCTTTTAGGCATTATTGACATCGGCGCGCGCACGTGAAATCGCTTTGTCGACGCACGATTGCTCAAGTGCTCATAATCTATAAGCTTATTATTAAGTATACTCGGTCCATCGTAAGCTTGTGCGGGATGTAAACAAAAGCATGTGGTGAAGTGAAATTCTATTGGCTGATTGAGCTTTGCAACTTCCGTGTTCCTGGGTGCACATGAAAATGTAGTTCACAAAAGAAAACTGGAAAACTGACTTAAAATTGTAACAATCAGTTCTGAAAACAACTAAAATCATTAAATGTTATTCATTGGGCTAAAAAAGATAATAAATTACACATAAATTGATCCTTTTTTAAAAAAATAGACACGAGAGAAATTGACAACTCTCCTGCCAAACGACAGCACAGAAATCACCATCATGGGATTAAGTGATTAAACTACTCCATGGAAAAGATTAAGATTGTTGTGCAAGAAAGAAAACATGTACCTGGGAGCCCCAAACACATTTACTTAAGATTTATTCTTCATGTAATTTTTTGAAAAAATCAACGATATTTATAAAATTGATGATGATTATTCGAAAAGCAATTTAAGACCGATCATAACACATTCTGAGACAAACTGAATACAGTACATGGTGTTTATGTGTCTTGCAGCCAAGACTTTTATTTAAGATTTATTCCTTGTGTAATTTATTCAAAAAATCAACAATATTTATAAAATTGATAATGATTATTCGAATAGCAATTTAAATAGCAATAGAAATCGTCATACACCATTGTTTCAACAATCATTCATTGTTAATTTTTTAAATAAGCTTTAATTCCAACATCTGAGATGATTTTATGATGGAAAGCAAAAATAAAAAATTGCACTTTCCTGCTAGACTTTGGACCTCTCTATACAGGGTGTTTCAAAATTATGTACAATAAATTTAGTGACATATTCTTCAGGTCAAAAGAAGACGAAAATGTTCTATAGCACTTTGTCTGGAAATGATTTATTTACGCGATACAGCCAACTAAACCCGTGGCTCCAAATTACAGGAATTGTTCAAAGTGCCCGCCACCAGCTCGCACGCACGGTTCAGTTGTCGGTGTCGGTGTGGATAGTCCGTTGGGTTCAGTGCCTGAACCAGTTGCAGGTGGTATGGATGCAAAAGCTGACGGTGAAGAATGCGCCAAACAGATGAGTGCGGAATGTGTACCATGGAAGAAATACGACTGGTTCTTTCTTGTCTGTGGTTCATCATGTATGATGTCAATTATCACATCCTCCTCATCCGGAGAATGTGCTACAGGCCGCCCTTGTCCTGTTTGACGGCCAAAGGAACCACGCTCCCTCAAATGTCTGTCGACAGATACAAATGTTCGGTTATTTGGCAAACGTCTATTCGGAAAGCGTTCTTGTTAGAGTCTTCTTGCTTCCACAGCATTTCTGTCCGCAAGACCATACATTAGGTGCATGTCAGTGTATTCTGCACTGGAATAAGTGTACATGACTTTTTTTTACGTAAATCGTAATGCGTATGTCAAAGCACGCAAATGTTCTGAAATTGATATTCCTAGTGGATGTACAGTAGTGAAACTACAGTAATGGAAACAACCGTACACAACTAATGGAACAACCCTAAAGTAGTTAAACCTAAATGGAACAAACCACTCAACCTAGTGTTGGTTCGAAACGCTGGAACTGCTAAAATATCGTCCGCTAACTACCGTGCTTCCCTACTGTATGATATTGGATTACTCGCAAACAAATCGTTTCCTGACAAAGTGCTATAGAACATTTTCGTCTTCTTTTGACCTGAAGAATATGTCACTAAATTTATTGTACATAATTTTGAAACACCCTGTATAATTCAATATATTTTTTTGTTTGATAATTATTTAATATATAATTTACAATAAATAATATGTCATGATTTTCATAAATTAATGTCTATCTTTCATAAAGCTTGTAAAAAATGTTTCAATGTTTTTTGATTAAATCATGTATCGGATGATTTTCATATATTATTTTTCATACATATTGTTTATAAAATAAATTTATAAAATAAATATTTTATATAAATGTCTTTCTTGCTATAGCTTTTCATTAAAATAGATACTTTTTCTTTTTAATAAATAGTAAAAAGCCCTAAAGACTTTCAATTGAATCTTTTGAGGGCATAAGGGATTGGTGGATTAAAGGATAGAAAGATAGGGATTCATCTGGCCTTGCCAAGCCATGTGTATCAGGGGGAAGCTAAATTGATTCCTCCAATCACAGGAGCCTGCGCAGGTATACTTGATTCCGTGGTGATTTTTTGGTTACATCCCACGCAAGCTTACGATGGACCGAGTATAGCGGAAAAATGGAGCTACCATATTTACCCGAATATAAGCCGACCTCGAATTTAAGTCGACTTACATTTTCAAACATCTTAGAGCTGTTTTTTGGGGGGGAAAAGGTCTGCTTATATTCGGGTAAATGCAGTACTTATTGGTTTTATTTTACACACGATTTGAATCACCCTTCATCATTTCTACATTTTTTGAGGTAGAAGGTTGAAATTCAGAATGTAGCTACTAAATTTATAAATGTATTTCTGCTTCACTGTTAAAGCTCCTCCTTGGAATGTTTACAAGATTTTATTTCTGTTCATGTCTCAGTTATCGTTCAAATCCGGACCCATGTTCATATGAACTTTTTTGCTTAGAATCACCCATACTAACTCCCCGAGAAGTTTGTACAATGAATTTTGAGACACCCTGTGGGTATTAACTTGCATGGAGGTAGTGTTAAAATTTGCATAATTTTGATGTATAAATCATATATGTATTTTAAATTTAGTATTTTATATTAATTTGAATGCTTCTTAACATTAAGCACAAAACGTTTTTGGTACTTGACATAGCTGCCTATCTAATGTCATCCAGGTCGCCATTGCTGAAAATCGGTAACAGATCGATCATTTATCAAATCAAATCTACAGTTTTTATTTTCATGTTAATTCTTCATTGCTTTTCGTATTTTATTCGAATGGCTTGCTGCATTCATGGAATATTTTTGAATTTATAAAAATTAAGAGTTCTTGATCTTATGTACAATTGGCCTACTTATTTGACTGCACATGAGGAGGGGGGGGGGGTTCACTCGAGCGCTCCTGGATCTAACATGAAAGTTAATGAAGAATTGAATTTGGTCCGTATTCTATTAATTTTTAAAATATTCTAAGATAGTTCTTGCTTTAAATTTAAGAATACCTATTCACTAAAACCAAAAATTTCTTCCAGTTATCCGGGATTTATTAAAAAATTTGTTCGAGTTAACGAGTGAAATTTCTATTATTTAAATGCTCTGGAGGGTGGGACTTAGAATGTTGTTCGAGTTAACTGGGAATTTGAGTTATCAGAGTTCGAGTTATTCAGGTTCGACTGTAGTAATTCGCATGCCGATTCTCATAGAAAATAAATTTTTAATATACTTGTACATTTAAACTCATCAGCAGGCCGCCATTATTGCTTTGAGGTGCATCATGGGTAATTGGTGCGATAACGTTGTTCTCGAGAACTCTTGCCGATAATTTTGTCGATAAAATAAGCGTAATGCCACAGCTGCAGCCGACTCGGCAGAGCTTGTGACATAAAAACTTGTTTTCAACTTCGCTTGTTGGCTGTTTGCGATAATTTCATTCGTTGGCTGTTGGGTCATGCTAAGTGCGAGAACCAAATTTCGTAATAAAGAGCTAAAATGTACCTTAAAATTTGTCTGGACCGAAAAATCCTTACGTTATAGGGTTAATTATGCTATAAAGATTTCGCTTTATGGAGATTGGAAAAAATTAAATCGATAGGATTTTGCCGGGACCACAGAAAAATTTCGTTATAGACGTTCTCTCTAAAGAGGTTCTATTGTAATCGTTCTCTCAGATTTGAAAAATCAAATTGGTCCCCTTCCCCTCCCTTACTCATTGCAGGCTTCAGTATAAGATAGGCAATTTTCCATGATAAAACCATTATTGAAATATTTCAAATAAATATGTGAAAGTGATTAGACCCTATATTTTGGCATGTATATTTCTTATTAACGTAAGAAATGAGCTTCCTTAAAACAATTGCTGCCGTTGCTAAACTAAGATGCTGGACCGGTTGCAACACTGCTTAACCATGTGATCAGGTGAAATTTAGAATCAGTACGCATGAAACTCTTTACCATGATGACTCGTTTTTAATCAAGCGTTTTGCAATTTTTTTTTTAATAATGAATAGCGATATGATTCTCCTTCACTGGCAGTCATGCATTAATAAATGTGTTTTTTTTTTTAAACTGGATTCTGTCTTAAAAAAATTTTATTAGGATAGTAACATTATTTGAAAACCAGTTTACCATAGACCAGCCAGTTTTTCTTCAGCTGTTCATCAGATATGGCATTTCAAGCAGAATCCCTTTAATTTCATGGCCACCTAATGTTCTCTTTTGGGATCTGAAGATCTCTTAACGTATTTCAGTTTTAATCTTTGACAGGGAGTATTTTCTTATTACCGTATTGCCCTGAATATAAGACTAGGTTTTATTGCGAAAGTAAGGTGTCAAAAAATGGGATCGTCTTATAATCGTAATCTCAGATTTGAAAAAAAAATTTGTTTCCCCTCCACCTCCTGATAGAAGAATTGCCATTTAAAACCTGTTTTAAGCCTAAGCACAAGCTCAGCAATTTTCCATAATAAACATGTAAAAAAAAAAAAAAAAAAAATCACATTCTTTATTTTTAAACGAATATTTTTAATACTACAGTTTAAAATTGTTTATTAACGTAAGAAATTATGCAGAAATTAACTTTAAGAACTTCCACTGCCATTGCTATCCCAGAAGCCATTGCCAACTTTGGCATACTTCCAATTACAATCCTGCATAACCACGTTATCGGATGAAAACCTGAAGAGATCGTGTGAATTTCACACCATCAAACTCTTTTCAGATACCGATAATTTGCTTTTAAAATTCAAGCAATTTACAGTGATAATTTTTTTTGTCTTAATAAACCCATAAGTCCGTATATTATTTGGAAATAAATTTCCCAGTATATTTACGTGTTATTTCATTACAGTACATTAACATAAACAGTTATTCAATATCAATAGATAATGAATTCAAAAGAGTTTAAGAAAATCGAAATGAAACATCGATGGTGCTAAAACATTGAATTTTGATGGCCGATACATTTGAACATCGATACTATCCCCTAACTTTACTTAATTTACATCGATGCATTAATAAATCCAATCGAGACACACAAATAAAAAATGTTCTTAAACTGAGCATGCAAACATGTGCGTTGCTTTCTTCTTAAACTTCAACTTTCACAACCATCCAATGTTCTCTTTTTGGACTTTGATGATGACTCTTTTAACGGTTTTCTTTTTTAATTTTTGATTAAGAATAAAGAAATAAAAACACTCTTTGACCACAAAAGAAATAAATTTGGAAAACACTCTTTAAACAAAGGAATAAATGTGAGATTGGAGAGATCGTATTAAGTAAAAAATAAAAAAAATGAGAAGCCAACAGAACTGAGAAAAACATCCCTAAGCTCTCTGCCAGTAGTAGAAAAAAATAGTTTTAGTAATTACAAATTACATTATGCCATAGCCATGTGAAATTTTGTTATAGTGTTCTTAGTTATACTTTGATTACATGCAGGAATAAATGAGTCGTTATATCCTATTACATGTGACTTAATAATTTTACATATGGACACGAGTTGGAAAGAGTGCTACTCTATGATTAATGAATGGATGCTGAATTTTGATAAGGTTTTAGATTTTTGGCTGTGTGTTGTTTCATGTGACTCTGATATTAATCTTCACACTTGGACATGGGACGCACAAAATTCGAGCCCATGGAGAGATTCTAGTACATGTTTTGATGGACAGGAGAACGTGAAAGCAACATCCTAGTTCCCTTGTTGACTATGCCAACATCTGAATTTCTATAGGTCATTCTAGGGTCAGTTTACTGCCAAACAATCCCACAGAGTTTCCGGAGGCAAAAACCGCTTTATAGCGATAATACTACACGAACAACTAATTCCAATTAGGCATCTTCAAAACCTGAAAGAAAAGATTTTTTACACTGGTGGAAAAAAAAAAGATAAGAAAGAGGGATAAAAGTACATCACACAAAAAACTAGGCCTTTCGGTCATTTTATTCAAGTAAAAATTAAAACTTATGTGGATAAATGTAATGTAAGTAGAAATAAAT
>JAHWFO010017072.1:1862221-1881562 GCA_023313115.1 Rhysida immarginata
TCTCTCTCTCTCTCTCTCTCTCTCTCTCTCTCTCTCTCTCTCTCCCAGAAATCTGATGGAAAAAAAGTGATCTCTGTTTAAATTCGCCTCCTTTTTGGTCTCGTGTAATTTTATTTTTTTAGCGAATTCTCTTCCTTTGGTTCGTGAATCACTTTCGTATTGCGGAAAAGAATTATTTTATGCAGTTTCGTATCAAATGCTATAAAAAAGGAAGTGAAACTATATATGTGGATGGCAGAATGTTTGTTATTCCTATGTTTATTTTTTATGTTGTCAGCCATTTCCTGGGTAGGAAATGTCACTACATTAGACTTTTGCCTGCTGACGAAAGTACTGTGTGTTGACTATCTGTTGCACAATTAGGTGAATGGATCAAAATCGTATGGAATGGTATTTCCAATGAATCTATATTGTTAAATGGTTCAAAAAAATGTGTTTCTAATAATATGGACGGCACTGAAAATGACATTTTATGGGAGGGGAAGGGGGGAGAGAAAAAAAAAAAAAAAGAGGTAAAATCTTCTCAAGTGATAAAGAAA
This sequence comes from Rhysida immarginata, assembly GCA_023313115.1. Lineage (NCBI taxonomy): Eukaryota > Metazoa > Arthropoda > Chilopoda > Scolopendromorpha > Scolopendridae > Rhysida > Rhysida immarginata. Next base: position 1,862,761 of record JAHWFO010017072.1, read on the forward strand.
GTGAATAACAAAATTACACTGGTTTTTTTTTTTTGTTTTTTTTTTAATTTATGGTGTTTAGTTTTATAAATAAATTCTGTTTTGAAATGTATGTGGTATGTATCACATGATTGCATTTACTCTATATGTAGTGGCATAGCCATGTCATGAAAAAAAATCATGTGGATTAAAATAATCTTCAGTAAAAGTGCTCTTTTCCACTACTTGACAAGGGATGTTGCCCCTTTTTTGCTCCAAACTGGAGATCTTAGAAAGAGAAAAGATTTTGATTCAAAATCAAGTTTTTGGGACATTTTCTTTCTTGAAAAAAGAGAGGTCTGTTTAAATTTTAGACCCCCCCGATGAAAATGACCAAAAAAAGAGGGAGTTGGCTTAATTTGACATCAACATCTATTCAGATAAATATGGTAATTACAAACATATCCATAAAATATTTTCCTAATTTATACATCAGGGTCCTTTTTAGACTTTGAATTTGTACATTGATTTAAGAGTTGCTTAATTGAGGCTTATTGAAATTATAATTTTAAATAAATGTACTGTATTGCTTTTGATGATGGCCAAGGCTACAATAACAATGTGATTCTGTTGTTGTTTTGGTTGTCTTTTTATTCTGCCAATTAAATATAAAAATTTACCAAAATGGGTAATAAGGAAAAGTACGGTAACTTCATTCTCTCATTTATATATAATTTTCTAAAATTAAATTTTTTTTTTAAGGCATAAATATTTTTCTTGATGGCTTTGTGCCAACGGAAAATTTGCGCTTTCGGGACACTTCATTAGTGTTTAAAGTTGCTGAAACTGCTGCAGAGGAGGAAATCAAGCGAATGTGCCAGTTTGCTTATCCTCGGATGAAGAAGACAATGGGTAAGAATCTATTCATTTTTAATTTTTCTTTGACCCTTTAATACTGGGAATGATTTTTCATTTAAGCTATTTTAAGATACTACTATTCAGGTTTGGTTATGCTTTAATGAGTGAAAAATTATAATTAGAAAATGAATAGTGCTTGTTTCTTAATTATTCATTATCAGAAGAGCACAAAAAGAAATGTTCTGATTGATACGATTGATATAACTTTTGGATACGAATCTTTTCCATCCATAAATCATTAGATTATGGGTTTAATTTGTCGTCAGTCATTATTGGTGAATTTTTTCATGGAGATTTAACTTTTGAACCAATGAAATTTCGATCGTCACCGTTGCGGTATCGTCAAGAGGAAAATAGAAATTCCTATTTTGTAGCTCATAGATTAGCATTGTGTTTAGATGATACTTCAAAATCGTGTCCAGAGATTGCTAAATATCAAGACACTTTAAAATCCATTTTTATATATTTTAGTGGTACTTAATTTTGTATAACGTAACTGATTATATAGATGAAGGCAGGAATAAAAGTTGAAACTGGTTGTTTATCTATTTTTTACCAAACATGCTGTACTGCAAAATCACAATCCATTATGTTAATAGCTACGGTGTAGAAGAACTTCACATCTATGACTATTTAATTTTTTGTTTATTGAAATATAAGAATTTATTACATTTATCTTATGATTGAGTTTTTGTTATTTTGTTATTTTTAACACATTTAATTTATGTACAAAACTTAAATTAAAATATTTTGAAAAATCACTTGTATAACCTATAACTTATTGTCTCCCTCCCAAACGGTTCAACTCCCCTCCATTTACAAATATAGGAGGGGAGGATCCCCTCCATGAAAAATTTGAATTTCAAGCCCTGGAAGCCAACCAGAAATAGAGAGGGGAGGGGGGGGGGACTGCTAATTGATTATGATTTGAAGCCACTTTTTTGGTTAAAATTCACAAATAGAAAAGGGGAGGGGGGACTAGTTATTGGCTATTGCTTTTATTGTTTGACTAAAATCCCTTTAAAATTATATTAGGTAATCTAGTTAAATAAGTAAATGGTGCTAACAGTAGCAAATTTTTGTTTAATGTTTGAAGCTGATACATTTGATGCACTCCGAACCACTGGGCATATGCTGATCGATCTCGGCTTAATCACGACAGCATACGTTCGCACTTGTGATGTCGGCATATCTTCACATATTGTGCACTGATACCTAATTTAAAAATCAATATCATGAAATTGTTCACATTTAAATAACATATGTATTAATTATACTTGACAATTTGTTGCGAGTGATACATATTCCGTCGATTCGGCGACACTGTATTCCTCGTCTAATGACGAGTGATCGCGGTTCTAAACTATATGGCTTCACGCCTAAACCATCCAAATCACCCACAAGGTTCTCCAAATCGTTGTCCAATTCATTATACAGATAGTTGTTAAAATAAGCCTCCATATCTTCGTAAGTCTTAAAACTAATATCTGAATCGCTGCTTTCATGTCCAAACATTGTGAAAATTGTAGTGAACGCAGTATTGAGTGAATGTAGATCTTGTAATGAATGTTAAAGCTTCACTGCAAAGCTTGCTGAGAGCAATCCTCGCACTACGTCACGCCTCCACCCAAGATGGGTGCCCCCGATTTCAAATCGCGCTCGGAATTTTCATTTTTCACACATTTAGGATCCGAATTTAAAAAAATTAAATGTGCTAAGATGTTATTGATAGGTTAGTCTTTCGATTTAAGTAAAGTTGTATGTGACCGTAGAGTTGTCCTTTAACATTGATTTCAGAAATGCATGAAGAAGCATTTGTTAAAAATGCTAATCACATTCAGTGCATTGGAGATCTGTTGCTGGTAAAACTATTTTCTGTTAAAAATAAGAAAACCCACCTATGAAAGAATTAATCTACCAGATTCGAAAAGGCTGGGATATCTTAGCATATGCATTAAGAGACTACACCCTGATTCCAGCTCTTCTTTTCTCTTATACTTCGTTCTCCCACTCGATGTCTAACTTAATTTATTTCTCTGCCCCTGAGATACTTTCAAATTGTCTTCAGCTTGTTTATTATTTTTAATAAAGAAACTTTGTTACATTATGAACCCTTATTTCTCTGTTCTACTTATGACCATGCTGAAAAATTTTGAATTCTATAAAAATATTTTTTTTAAATATAGGGCTACTATGAATAATTCATTAGACATCAAAACACTATTTCCAAAGTTCAGTAGAGTCCCATTACCGTATTTATTCTACTATAATGCGAAAAATTTGAGCCTAAAAAAGCACCTAAATTAGCGCTGCAACGACTGGGAGGGGGGGTGTCAACAAATGAACTTCAGGCTGATGAATTTCAAATGAAGCTAGCATATAATATGCATCACAGTACATTAATATATAGTATATACAATGTACAGTTCATTATACAGCAAGGTAATTGACTTATTATTTTAATTTTCCGTCGCCAATGGCTAAGAAAATAACCTCAAAACTGCGTTGATTTTATAATTTTCCCACTTAAATTTTATTAAATTAATATCTACCGTAAATATTCTACTATAACGCGAATTTTTTTGGCCTAAAAAAGCATCTAAATTTGCTGGGTCGCGCTATACTAGAGGATAAAAATCAGCCCTCCGACGACTGCGGCCGATCGTCGATAATAATAACATCGATAATAGCAACATCGTTAACAACATCGATAATAACTTCTCCCAAACATCGAAACTTCTAATTAGGCCTACTTCAAAACTGCCTCGAACCAAAGCCTACAAGAAAGCTTATGTAGTGAAAATATTAAACTGAATAAAGATTACTTGTCTTTTTATTAAGAAAATTGATGTACTGTTGTGTTTTTTGTCGATGTGCGAGTGAGAAAGCTTTCCCTATCAATGTAGGGCTATAAACTTCCAGACTGCCTCGAAGTTGAGGCAGTTGCTTTTGTCGAAGTCGCTTTCTGTGCTGATGACATTCAGACGAATTTGCCGTGTATTATACATTAATTACATTGCATATAATGTCCAGTTCATTATACAATATATTAATTCACTTTTTATTCGAATTACTCGTCGCCAACATCTAACAACATCGATGTGCGAGTGAGAAAGCTTTCCCTATCAATGTAGGGCTATAAACTTCCAAACATGTAAAAAAAGAACTCTTCAGCCAATGGACATTGCCACCCAATATACCACTTTGTGTTGATTGGTTAGTTTTGATTGACAATAGCACTGCAAGCACTATATAAACTCAGGCAATGTGAGTGCAAATCAGTCCAACAATCAGAAGGAGTTTTTTGAAAACTGGGATCGCCAACAAAATGGATGGCACAGAAGATGATCTTCTGTGGGCCGATGAAGATGCAGCTAATTGTTTAGAGGAAGAAGACTGGGATACAGATGTCAAATTAACTGAGGAAGATTGGAAAGACCTGTTCGAAGACACAGATGAATCAGATTTTGAAGGTTTTTGAATATTAAATATCCAGACTATTTAAAAATAAAGATCTTTTTTCTGTTTTTTGTACATTTTATTTCTCGCGAGGAGTCAAAAATGGGGTCGCGTTATACAAGAGGATAGGATTTTTGCCGATTTTTTGGGCCGAAAAAGTGGAGTCGCGTTATACAAGAGGTCGCGTTATAGTAGAATATTTACGGTATTTATTATTGTTAACAGTAATCATCTATAAAAAATGTTGGATATTTATAAATATCACTAAATAAAATAATGAAACTAACTTAGAAGTTAGAAACATAGCTCACTTCGCCTGCTGCCATTTTGAATAAATTAACGAACATCTAAACAGAAGGAAAGCCTGTTCCCTGAAAATTCATACATTGTTACATCATATAAAGATATTGTTAATCGTATTTCTACCAATAATAAGCCCTAAATTATGACTACCTATGGCCATGTAACAATGTATAAGTTTTCAGAGGATAGGCTTTCTTTCTAGGAAGTGTTGTTGGAGACTATCAATAAGCCATTCTCCCTCTTCCCTGCAATGGAACTTTATAAACGTTTTTCACTTTTCTGTAATGAACTCGTGATGTTTTCCACTTTTTATGACCTGAAAAGCAGTGACTGGTAATAGAAATAGTAAAATAAAGGGGTTCCCCCCCCCCCCCTTTCTTCTTTCGTTTTCTGTATATTCTTGCCTATTTTATTTCTCGCAACAAGTCAAAAATGGGGACAGCATTATACAAGAGGATAAAATTTTTACTATTTTTTTGGGCTCTAAAAATGGAATCTCATTATACAAGATGTGCATTATAGTAGAATAAATACGGTATGTCTCGATTCAGATATATATATACACTAGGATGTTGTGGCCGGCGCAACCGAGCAGAGGCAATAAGCAACATCCAATCATTTACTTTTGTTGCATCAATTGCCAATGAAAAGCCCGGATTTGCGTGATATGACAGACAAGACAAAGCACTTTATATATATATTTTTTAGTAAACTGTTTTATATAGCTGATTTTTAAATAACTCGCGAATAAATACAGTAAATAAATGTACTCCAAAAGCTGCTAAAATTATTTTCTTTATCAAAATATGATCATGATTGTTATGTTTCGATAGATCTTGGAAAACGCATCAGAGAGGGTTTCTTTTATTACATCATCTATCTGCACTTCTGACTTCTGCCAGAATTAAATTACCGGTAATTGAATTAATTAAAAATTATCAAAATTAAATGAATGATCATTGTTAAAGTTTTATTTACTGCTTAATGATTAACCTATTTCAAACCTACTAAAGATAAGATGACTGCATTTTTGTCATTTGAACATATTGCTACACTGCTGGCAAAAAAATATGCAACACCTAGAAGGAATGATCAGTTTATTTGAAATTTTCCGCTCATGTAGCATTGCTGGCATACAAGAAATGATTCAAATTGGAAGACAATACATACAGGGTGGCTCCTATGCCCCAATAGACAATGGGTGTGTTTCGATAGACTCACGAACCTAGCGAGAGCTAACTCGTGTTAACTGTGGCCAGTGAGCTAAAGTGAGAATCGCGAAGATCATGCTATCGAAACGCTACTTAGAACATGCTGGCGCAATTGTGCAATTGTTGCACACATGATGAACGTTACGTCCCATCATGCCCTACACATGCTCAATTGACAAGCCTGGAGATCGTGCTGGCCAGGGAAGTACTGCCACAAGCTATAAGGCCTGGAGGCTAACGTGGCTGTGTGGACGGGCATTATACTGCTGGAAAAACGTGTTACCTTCCTATTGAATGAATGGCAGAAGAATGGGTTCCACAGTCTGCATGGATGTACCGAATGATGTTCAATGTACCATTCACTAACATTAAGAGTGATCGTGAGTCGTAACTGATTGCACCCCACACAATTATGCCAGAGGTTGGACCTGTGTGCCATAGACGGATGCACTGTGGAAGATAGCGCTCTATTGTACAAGCAGAATCTTCGCGCAGAATCTGCTCTCATCACCACAGACCTCCATTCGGCTCTCTAATCGGCTCTCTTGCGGCACCAGCGTAACCTCACAGCACGGTGTTCTTGCTAAAGTGGGAGTCTGGCTAGAGGGATCCATGCCTTCAGTCCTGCAGCTAGCAAGCTGTTACCAAAGGTCCATCTTGACAAAGCTGGTGTCACTCTGGTTCTTTAATGTAGATGTCGTACGGTTGCTCAAAGCTGCTCATATGATACGATGGTCTTGGCATGGGTCAGTAGTGCATTGGCGTCCAGAACCAGATCTACATGAGTGTGTTCTTTCTGTAAACCATTACTGACAACATCAAGCCAACACAGAAACATTGACAGATCTGTGCCGCAATCTGCCGATGACACCACCCAGCCTCTCGGAAGTCCCAAATCCAACCTCTGTCAAACTTCGTGAGTTGTTGGACAGGAGCATGGCAGTGTATCTGGGCATTGCAGTTGTTGTTACCACACGTACAATCAACTGTCCCAGTACAATGCAGATGCCTAAGTGAAGATTTTTTGTAAATCTGGTCGGAACAATTCTTCTCCAGGAGGGGGCATGGGAGCCACCCTGTATAACAGTTTTCTGGACTTACTGTCCTGCAATTTGAATCATTTCTTGTATGCCACCAATGTTGTGTGTGTGCAAAATTTCAAATAAACCAGCCCATTTCCTTCTAGATGTTGCTTTTTTTTTTGTGTGTGTGTGTGCGTGCGTGCGTGCCAGCAGAGTACATGTATATAGTGACTGCCTTCTGGCGCAGAACAGCAAACTTGCTTTATTGCGACTCGTGACATATCTGGTGGCAAAATCTTGGCTCCCAAAATTCATGGAATGACTGGGCAGCACTGTATTTCTTTTACAGAAATTATTGAAAGAACCATAAATTTACCAAGCTTTCCTCAAACTCTACAAATATTTTGCATCTGCGACACATGGCCAAACTGTAGTCTCTCTGTTTAGCTGACACGCTTGATTGACCAGTGCTTTTCTGTTTACGCAGACAGTGTCCTTAAACTGCCAATACCATTGTAAAATGCTTGGTTTACATGGTAGTTCTTTTGTTCTTTTCTGTACTGTATTCTGAATGCATGCTGTACAGCAATAACAGACCTACATCTCACATATTCCAACACTTAGTCTTTTCCTTTGTCGCAGTTTTGTAAAGAAACTGCACTCTTGCTGCCAACTGATGTATTACAATGAAAAGTAGCCGAGTTTATGGTTCTCTTCATGTATTAAATTTATTTATATATGTAATACTTTGGAAATACAGCATTTTGAAATCTAATGAATCAGTGGTCCTATATAAAATTGTTTCACCTATTGGCCTGCTTTATAATTTGTATCAAATGGTTGTTTTGACAGTTATGAATTTCTCCATCTTTGTTTTATCGATTGGCTTGTTAGAAAGGTACTTCTCTATTGTCACATCCAATTTTTTTCTATTTTTTTAACAGGATATAATGTTATTACATCTGTTATCGTGGGATCGCATGCTTCGGGATTCAACTGTTGTTGGGGATGGTTGCCCATCATATGTCAATAGTTTGAAATGATCCTATTATTTGTTTCTGTTTTTTTAGAACAAGAACAGTCCTTTTGATTATGGGTTGTTTTTGATAGGATATTATTAATATTTTTATCAACCTTGATGTGATATTAATACCTTGGCCAAGGGGAGATGGTGTTGCTAAGACAGATTAGCTACTTGGTAAATGAGAGCAGAATACAGTAGTTATTAGCTGCCACCACCTATGCAAAATCCATCGTCCAGATGAAGATTATAATAGAACAGTAGTTGAAGACCTGTAGCCAGGGATGCCATTCAAGTAGACCCATTTCAGAATGACAGGAGAAAACTGCGACTTCAACTGCTTTCCAAATGTGAAGATGAAATTAACAGAAAAGGCCCTTTTCAGAGATAACAATTTATACGGAAGAGACCAAACCTATGTAAATTACTTTAAAAAAAAAAAAAAAGTAAACATTTCTAAATAATTTTTAAGTTTGGTAAATGTTTTCAGGTGTGGTCACAATCAACTAGAAATAGGAGTTCATAAACAACACATTTTTGTAGAAAATACTGATATTTATTAACAGTTCAAAATGATTTCAATCAAGATTTATCAAGAAGAAAACATGTTCCTTATGATCCAAGATTCTATGAAGAATATGTTTTAATTGAATTTCTCGTAACTTCATCAGCAGGCCACGATAATAACCCTCCAAAAATCTGTAAGGATAATGCCTCGGATATCCCAAAAATCACTGCGTAACCTTTCTGGATGACGAGCCTTTTTGGGTGTTGGAGACGATGTGTGTTTCCATTGTTTGGTTTTAGGGTTGTATGGTGTACCCAATATTCATCTTGCATGCTGAGTCTGTCAAAAAATTCTTCCAGGGCTGCCTCCCACAGCTTCAAAGTGTCAGCAGACAACTGTTTTTGCATGAGCAATAGCTTCAAACTAGGAAACCACCAAGCAATGACCCTTGTCACATGAAGAGCATAACACAAGATGTTCATAACGGACCCTGATTAATGTTGACCGCTAGACAATCGTTTCGTTAGTGGTTTGGTGGTCTTCAGGCACCAAGGCCTCAAGTTGTGTCAAAATGTTCAGTTCTAGCTCATTATTGATTCTGGATGGGTGGTTTCCTAGTTCATCCTGAAGGGTGGTTTGGCCACATTGGAACAGTTTACGCCACTGTACCTTACGATGGGGTATTATCGCCATAAATTTCAAGATGTTCATTTTCAATTTCTTTGATATTTTTCCCCTTCATAAACAAGAATTTGATCATCTAACGGGCTTCCACTTTTTCCTCATTTGCTACCGTGCTGCTTTTGCAAATTATAGAGTCGAGTCACATTATTATGACCACCAGCTAATATCCCAAATAACCGCCTTTAGTGGCACGGACAGCAGCGTGAGAGTGAGTCAATAAGATTCTGGTAGGTTTCTACTGGTAGCTGCTGCCATGCAGACTGTAAAGCATCCGATAGCTGCTGGAGGGTACGCAGTGGTTGTTCCATAGCACGCACATGACGATTGAGGTGATCCCATATTCTGAGGTTGAGGTCTGGGGAATTAGGGGGCCAGGGTAATACTTGGAACTCTTGGTTGTCTTCCTCAAACCACCCCCAGACAATTGCAGCCACATGACACGTCACATTATCTTGCTGGAACGTGCCATCCCCCTCTGGGAAGACAGTTGCCATGTATGGGTGTACTTGATCTGCAATTATGAATAAATAACTGAATCAGTTGAGAGTGCCTTCCACATGTTTCGCTACAGTGGGCCCAGACAATGCCATGAGAACACTCCCCACACTAGGACGCTGCCACCACCAGCCTGGATTCGTCCAACAATGGTTGCAGGATGCTTGTTCTCGGAGGTTTCTGGCCTCACCTCCAACGGCCGTCACTTCTGTGGAGCAGAAATCGTGAATCATTGGAGAAGGCAACCTTTTTCCAGTCAGAAGTAGTCCAGTTTCTGTACTGTTGGGCAAATTAAAGCAGTTTTTGACGAACCTTCGTCACCATGGGTGCGGTGACCATCCGTCTGCTGCAGAAGCCCATATGTAGCAGGGTCCTCTGTACTGTGGTTTTAGAGACATGTCTGGTTGCACCCTCGTTGGTTTGAGCGGTAAGTTGGTCCACTGTAGCTCTTCGGTTGGCCTTCACACACCTTCGCAGCCGATGTTCACCTCTCTCATCAATGGCACGTGGTGCTTTATAGTTCCCATACCGATTATTCTGAACGGTCCCATTTTCTCAGTCATGGTACACTTTAACTACAGCAGCACAAGAACAGTTCACAAACTGCGCGGTTCTGAAACGAAGCCACCCTTGACCCGAAAGCCGATTATTATCCCCTTTTCCAGATGTGATAAATGACGTTTCTTACCTATTGCAGCAATGAATGATATGTTTTTAACATAGTGGAAACCTACCTTATATAGTCACCTAACCAATTCCCAACATGTGACATAGTTCCTTGGCTGGGCAACCCTGAAGACAAATGTAGGGGGTGGTTATAATAATGTGACTCTACCCTGTAGATCTGTGAACTCTTCTAGGATGGTATTACTGTATTAAATATCAGTTTGCTGGTATTCTCATTTTTTCAGTATGATTATAGGAACATTATGATTGCACCTCGTATACGAGGGGTGAGCAAAAAGTAAGGTTGCAAAGCCCTCAGTAAGACGTGTACATTTTATTTCATACAACCAATACAGCCAACTGATAGTACTGTACATACATTAGGTTATTTTTTTGACATAGTCTCCATGTTTGTTTAGGCACTTGTCGGTTCGTGGAATGAGTTTGAATATTCCCTCCTGCTAAAAACCCGGTCCTTACGAAATGACCAGGACTTCTCACCGAGGGTACCATCCTCCTTCACAACAATGTGCGACCTCATACAGTCCTAAAGACCACCATGCTGTTAAAGCAGTTTCGCTGGGACATCATCAAACACCCTCCCTCGACCTCGCTCCAAGCGACTTTCACCTCTTTCCTCACCTGAAGGAGCATCTAGTATGAGATTGACGATTCCTTCAGATGAGGAGGTGAAACACTTCGCGACAAAGTGGCTGAACATGCAAGGACAGGATTTTTACCTGACCTTCGTGAAATAAAATGTGCACGTTTTTTGTGACCTTACTTTTTGATCACCCCTCGTGGTATTAAATTCTCCATCACTACTTCGGCTGCAGCTTTTGCGAAGATTTTTTCTTAATTTTCAATTCACATTAATGTAGTTGGGATGAGATTTGAATATTTGTTTTCTTGGTTTTCAAAGCTATTTTATTTTACTTATTTATTTTAATTTTTATTTATATATATTTTTATATTTGAAGGTTCAAAGTTCATTTTAGATACAGTCGACCCTCTATAATAAACGCCCATATAAGAATTTTTTTCTTTGGTCCAACCTGAGATCCAATCAGATGCTATCAATTTTGTTTCTATATAACGAATTTTTACCTATACTTCAACCAATGATTCATGCAAACTGACAATCACTGTGTTACATTGGAAACCAGCTGAAGTAAAATTTAGCCTCGTACTGAAGTTGCTGTCAAATGAATTACAATTAAATTGGTAGTCCTTAAAAGTGAAATTAATTATCCTAGCAGAATCGTAATACATTGTTGTTGACTTAATGTTTGAGCGCATGTTATCAAACTGCTATTTAAGCAGGAAATATGAACGAAATAATAGACCTGTGCAATGAGAGACTAAGGCAGTTGCTGATTGGCTGATGAACTGAGCCATCGTCACGACCTCATGATTTATTGCAGGAAGACCGATTTTCATGACTTTGTCTGTTGGATTATAAAGTGAATTTGCAATCCGTTCCCTATAACTATTCCATTGCCTTTTTATAACAAATTTGAAACCTTTTTTTCAGACTGTTGCTTTCTCATATCACTCGCAAGGAATGGTGCAATCAATACAACTGAACCATTCGTTTTCTAGCCTACATAATATTAATTGCAAGAATTGCTGTGAACGAAAAAATGCAATCAAAAATAATTAACTACTTTCAGAAGAAAACTGATTAATACATGAAAAGTATTTGTATCAGCATTCGTGTTTCTGCAAAATGCCAAATGTAATGGTTAAGATTATTAAAGTGTAAAATGTAATAGCCGATTTCTAATGTTGTTAATTAAAAATTAAAACTTGTATTAAACACCTGTCCCCACCTTCTGTGTAGGGTGTAATAGGCTAAGATCAAGAACTGTTTGTTTTTTATAAATTAAGATATTACAAGTCATTCAAAAAAAAAAAATACAAAAAAGAATGAAATGACATCAGACTAAAGAAACCATCAATCTGTTTGTTAACAGCATCTCTCCTCCCTCTACCATCCCCTCTTTCAGAAGGAGGAGGTGTATATCCAAGAATGCCTGTTGATTTCATCTTTTATTTTTACAACCACATTAAAAAGAAAGTGTAGCAGCAATATTACTTGCCAAAGGAGATAATGGCATGGTGGCTGGCAGCCATTGCAGTTGTACAAATCATCACTAGAATGTGAATATGAAATTGAAATTTAATAGACAAGTTTCACAGCATCTTCGACACATGCACAGAAGCAGTAGCGCCACATTTTGAGAAAAAAACGCCCAAGGAGATAGAAATCATGTTCGTGAACATGTACGCGAAGAAAGTTATACTGAATGAAATGTTGCTTTGGGGAAATCTCGACTGTATCATCTTGTATAATGTTGTCCAGCAACATATGGCAACAAAATCGAATAAAATTATCAAGTTATCTCTTAGACAAAGGGTATATGCAAGATGTTAAAGTACTAAAGTATGCATCTTGAAAGAAAGAAATTTGCTCTAAAATTAGAGTAAGGCCTTTTCAATAAGGTGGTTACTCTCTGGTGTGCATCTTGTTCAGCTATGAAGAAATTCAAGATGCATATTGGGAATGCCCTGCTGGGCAAGTTAAATGCTATTTAACATGTAAATAGCTGAATTTCCTATTGAAGTTTCGAGCATATATGTATATCATAAATGCCTTTCGATGAAAAAAATGTCAAAAATCACCAGGGAAGATGCCTTTAGACAGTTTTTAGAAACCAGAAGTAGAATTCAGTAGCCAAGCAAAAACTGTTGGAGCAGATTTTGTGTTGCAGCAGCGAACCATGTTCAAACAATTTCTTACTGTACTAGAATTTGGTAATAAGAGCTTGAAGTTGACATGAATAAAAATAGATGTACTTGAAGTACATGAGAACAGGCTTATAGTGATGTTAATTTGAAACTTAAGAAGTTTTCCAATTTAGGGCATCAATGATTTTTACAGTTAAGGAATTGAATTGGATCGGATTTAATGCCTCCCATCCTCCTGAATTGTTTTTTATCTGACTTTAACAATAAAATTTCTCATTCGTTTTCATTTGATTATTTAATTTTAGGAAGCTTTCAGCTAAGTGTAGAGCCTGGAACATTCACTGACTCTGAAATTATTGTGATGTTGGGAGAGAATGGTACTGGAAAAACAACATTAATTCGCCTCCTTGCTGGAAGATTAACAGCAGATGATGAAGGAGGTAAATATCTGATGTTTTATGTTTTGAAATATTTATAGTTGATAAACGAAACATTTAATAACTTACAGAAATTGAGTAAGAAATAAAAATAAAATAGAGTTCTGTTTAAATGTCTGCTGTGCAGTGCTGTCTCTGAAAAAGTTTAAATGATCAATCTTGTAAAACAGTGTATTTAAAAAAAATGTTAACTGTTCTTTAGCAGAACCCATATGCATCTCCCTACTTTATTTCAATCATGACGAATGCAATTATAGCTAGCTATAAATTTTTCATACATTTAGGATGAACGTGGTTTATAGTTACTAAATTTTTAGGACAAATAAACACACTGCAAAAGAACATACGAACAAATCCTATAAATCATTACTGACAAAATAATTTTTATAACTTTAAAGGCAATCCTGTAAATATGAAAACAAAAGGGGTGTAATGGTAATGTTTTGTTTTCCATGGTTGAGTCAACGCCACCTAAAAAACAAAGCCTTCTCACTGCCTGTGAACTGCGTCATCAAACCAGGGCTGACAATCCAACTTTCATTGTTTACAACAAACGAAAAAACGCTGATTACATCGGGTGCTTTTTCGTTTGTTGTAAACAATGAAAGTTGAATTGTCAGCCCATGTGTAATGACGCAGTGACCAGGCTTTGTTTTTTAGATGGCGTTGGTTGGGTCCACCTCTCTGGAAAATCAGAGTTTTAGCGTGAAACTTTTTATTCTAATGGAATAAATGGATCTTTAAATTTAAATTCTTAGGAAAACCTGTCTAAAAATTCAGAATTTTTTTTCTATAATACGAAACTGGTTTTCTTTGCAGCAGTTCAAAAATCTTATAAAGTTATGGAATTTGTCAAAAAAAAAACATAGTTTATCCACATTTTGTTCTAAATTTCTCTATGAATTTTTTTTTTCTACAGAAAATCGTTTACTTGCGCTGTTTGCTATTGCATTTATGAGGATTATTTGACGAGATATATAGCAAAACCGCACTTTGTTGAAAAGTGAAGATGAACGCAACTGTTTTTTTGTGACTGCACGATTTATTTTCCTTTTTTTTTTTTTTTTAATGTGTATTATGCAGGAAATAAATTCAATTTTATTTGTGCTATTAGCAGTGGCGTTTAATAGCAGCTAAAGAACTGGCTTCGGTCATCAATTTGATATTACCAGTTGTGCATAATAGGTACTGCAATAGGTTTCAGTTTACGGTTCTTGCCGTCATCACTGATTATTATGTAGTGTCTTTAGATTGCTTGATATGTGATGCCATCTTTGTATCTTATCCTGTCACCATCACTTATAAGTTGCATACCAGAATATTCACTCTTTTTTACCGGATATAACTGCAAACCTCCATGCTACTGCTGTAACGCCAGGGGAGTTACTGGTGTGAGGAGTCTGTGATGGTAGGAATTTTATTGTGAGTCTATATTGCTCATGTAACTATGGGAGATCAAATAGAACATTTAAAAGATGAGAGGAAAAAAAGACAACTTTTCTTTCATTGATATAGCACTAATGTATATGTTAAATTCAAAAAAGATAGTCATTTTTAATTATCCTACTTAAAATAGTTTTAAACAAATTTAATAGCATTTTATATGCATGTGGAGGAAGTCCTCAATTTTTTGTTGTTGTTAAGAGGTTCCCAAAAACAACTTATAATAAAGCCATATATACTATATCAGAAATTATGCCATTGAACTTAAATTATTATACAGTCATCCCTCCATGAGTCGTCAACCTCGTTTTCAGGGCCTTGCTGTCTTGTGGATTCTTCTGACTTGCGGAATTCCAAGATGTGTATTCATGTCTACTTCATTGCTGAGTTCTGTTCGTAATACATATTCAGTAAATTCCCAGCTTTTGGAGAAGAAAATTGCAAGGAAAAATTAAACCAGATTAAATATAGCAATATTTTTCAAATTAAGGCAATCTTAAGCACAAGTCAGCATTTTAATTTTTTAAGAAAAAATATAGCAGCTTATGTGGGGAGGGATGCCTCTATAATCAGTCGCCATTTAGAATTTTGTGGAAAATAACCAGCTTGAAGAAAGTATGCTTATAATAAATTCAATAATTAACTTTTATAGCTTCCTTCAGCCAATAAGAGGTTATATCCATAGGGGAACTATAAAATTAGTTAATTTTGAATATTTTAATCGTAATAGTGTCACTGATTTAATTTTTCTTGGTAAAAAAAATCCCCAACCGGAAGTCATTGTCTGCAGACTTGTGGAACACTGAATTGCGGAGGAACGACTGTATAGCAGATATATTCCATGACAATAGAAAAAAAAATATCTCCCTTGCGAGAACGTATCTGTTTTGAGACCATTGTTTTTTGCAAGATGGGGCAACACCAAGTGAAAGATTTACTTTGTGCAACCTCCACTGCTGAATGTATTATTTGCAGAGGTTTTTCATGTGGTTTCAAGATCCCTTGACCTGAATCCATGAGACATGCTGTGGGGATATCTGAAAGATCACATATACCAAGAACATGTCCATCTCTGTCTAATCTTAAGGCCAGCATACATTAATGGAACTGTTGCGGGCAACCATTGGTCACTTGTTTGTGGATGCAGCATATTATCAATGTCTTTGGTGGACATAGCGAAAATCTTTTATAACTACATGTAATAGTTGATAATAAAGTTGTTAATGTTACACTTTTCTCGCGTGCTTAACCTTTTCTGCCTAGGTCCTGTTCCTATCTGTACATTTCTGTACCATCTCCATATGTTGATTCCTTGTATTGTGCCACGTTTAAGTAACGTCTGCATTGTCTTATTAGCTTAAACTGCAAATCGTCTTCTAAATGTATTATCATTGATTTAGAGTTAAAAATGTGATTGATTTGTAAATATGAAAATGAGCAATGTTTTTCAGCACTTGGACTTGGGTTTTGCAATATCAGTCTCATATTCCTTTAATTGTAACCATCCAGGGTATTCAATGTATTTCAAGTTTTCTGTCTGCAATTGTCATTAGATTTTGATGATCCTGTTTTAATGACTTGTTTCATTCTTATATAAAATTTAAATTGTTTAAATTTGTATCTTAACAGATGAAGTACCACAATTAAATATAAGTTATAAACCACAAAAAATTAGTCCTAAATCTCAAGGAACTGTTAGGCAACTTTTACACGACAAAATTAGAGATGCGTATACTCATCCACAGTTTGCAGCTGACGTTTTAAAACCAATGCAGATTGAAAATATTATTGATCAAGAGGTAAGTTAATTATCATACATGTTAGTTAAAATTATGTTAAAACTTAAATTATTCATAAAATGTACATCTTTGACAAGATGATTTACAGGATGGTCTCAAACTGTTTGTGTTCAACACACAAAAACCAGTGAGCAACGGTACAACAAAAGCCCATTTCGTAGGGATTACTGGGTTTCACCAAAATTATGTTAACGCATAAGTTACCTAACTTGCCCAGCACTCCCCTGATTTGATGCCCAGTGATTTCTAGTTACAGGGTATGATTAAGGAGTGCATGTATAGCAGAAAAGTTCATGATACATGTAGTCATTCTCTCAGATTTGAAAAATCAAATTGGTCCCTTCCTCTCCCTTACTTCTTGCAAGCTTTGGTATAAGATAGGCAATTTTCCATGTTAAAGCCCTTATTGAAATATTTCAAATAAAAATGTGAAAATGATTACACCCTTTATTTTGGCATGAATGTTTTCAATATTACAGTTCAAAATTGCTCGATGTTCGCTCTATGGAGGTTCTATATCATTGACTTCAAAGACCGAATACAGACAATGGTATCATCTATTCTCTGCAAAATGTGTTTCCAGGCTCTAAATGGTACCAAATGTTGTCGCTGTTCATGTGTTTTGAAGACAATGATGAACCGGTTGAGACACAGTCTTTGTAAAACATTTTGCACATAATTTTGACTAATCCTATATTTCCCATATCAGAAGGTGCTGCAAGTGTAGGGCACACCCTATAATTGAGTAATTTTTTTTTGTAATAATAATAATAATAATAATAAATAAATAAATATGAATTACAGGCTTAATAGTTTAAATTTATAATATAAATTTTATTGTATAAAAGATTCCATTTTTAATAATTTGATCTTGAAGTGCTACAATGCAAGCCATTGTTTTTCAGAGGAAGGAAAATGCATCTTATGATATGTGAAATGTGGTATGTCAGTAAGAAATATGGTTTTCCTTTTCGTTTTGTGCTTCCATGTTTTACTTTTTCATGTTAAAGGTACAAAATTTGTCTGGAGGAGAACTTCAACGGGTGGCATTAGTATTATGTTTGGGTAAACCGGCTGATGTTTACTTAATTGATGAACCATCAGCATATCTAGATTCCGAGCAACGTTTGGTAGCAGCAAAAGTGATTAAAAGGCAAGTTCTTAAATTTTATTAATTTGATCTGAAAGGTAAACTGATATTAAATATTGGTGGGTTTATTTCTTAGGAATTTGATGATGCTGTGCTCTTTTAATTTTCTGAGCAATTTATTTTTTATTCCTTATGTATTGGAGTTGCGAATAAAGTAATGGCAAAATCTCTTATCGATTGCATATGGCAATCGTTTAATGGTGGTCTTGCCTTGTGAAAAGTGAAAGTTATTCACAGTAATATCTGCAATGGTGGAATCATGCTCTTAGAGTTGGTAGCAAAGGCCAACAATTCAGTTTTGAACGTGTGATTATGTGAGAAGAAGTTGCCGAAGAATTGAAAGACACTCTAGGAACTGTCTTGCCTGTTCTAACCGATCAACTTGTGCTCGAATCTACATCCGTTCCCATCTTTGGTTGCGATAGCTACAGTTTTCATCATTATAGATGCATGAAAACATTGTCATTACTTTGTTTACAGTATTGAAATTGTACGAGGGGCGATTGATAAATAAGGTCTCCATGGCTGTAACTTTTTTATTTGTTAACCGAATTTCAAAATTCTTTTTGTATCTTATACTCACATTTGTCCTCTATGTAATGCACTATTGACTTTTTGACGTAGTCCCCATTCCTTACCAAGCATTGCGCCAACGCGTGACTAGTTGGGTGTACCCGTCGGAGAGGAATTTCGGAGTTGTTGTCGACACCAGAATTTTGATATATTTTAATTTACGATCATCACTAAATATAAACTATTTCAGCCAGTTTAAATGACAAATGTATTAGCTTCAAACATTAAACAAAAATTTGCTACTGTTAGCACCATTTACTTATTTAACTAGATTACCTAATTTAATTTTAATGGGGTTTTAGTCAAACATTAAAAGCAATAGCCAATAACTAGTCCCCCCTCCCCTTTTCTATTTGTGAATTTTAACCAAAAAAGTGGCTTCAAATCATAATCAATTGGCAGTT
>JAHWFO010017072.1:1881662-1925772 GCA_023313115.1 Rhysida immarginata
ATTTCTGGTTGGCTTCCATTAAATGCTTCAATGAACAAAATAATTTTCCTTGACGAAGTAGCAGGAGCTCTGGGTTCGTCTATTGTTTGAAAAATTGATTTTCTCGGATGTATTTAGAAATGAAAACGAGCTCTATGTTCTTACGTTTCTCATCATTTTCAATCGAATATGGCCATCTGAACACTTCAAAACGTGTAGTTGCATTTTGTCCGGTTGCGTTTTATCCGGATACCTCTTTAGTTACATAGCCTTGCGCAACTAGACAGTGAGCTTAATTAATACATACGTACATTAATATGACAGGATCAATAACAAAACAAAACTTTTCAAAGTGAGTGGAGCATAGTCGACTAGTTCGCGGTCGGAAGCCAGTTAGTTATCTCTTCGATCAAAGATTATCCATTTCTTCCTAATTCTTACTTAGGAAATTGAAGAAATGATAAATTATTATCACAACCTCTATTCTTATAGCCAAATACTAAATAAGAATGAAGCATGACGAATATGTGATTTACAAATTTAGGAAGATCGGTCGTAAATATCTACTCAGAAAATATCAGGAGACGTTAGAGAGAGAGAGAGAGCTAATTTTTAATGCTGGGGCATGGCGGTAAAATCCATGTCAACACAGTGAATTAGAGAAATAATTAGCATTAATTGTTTGAAAGCTTCCATCGTGTGATTTTTAAATAAACAAACTAAAAAAAGTTTCAAAATTCATTCAGTGTCATTCATGTAACGTCTCATTTTTGAAAATCATCCATTCGTGACTTCGCTTTAAAAGCTACACACATTTCAATAAATATTCATTTACCTAGAGTACATTAAATGAATTAAAATGACCAAAATAATTATTATATAATAAAAGTGGTTTGATAATATATAAAAGAATCGTCTTTTTTAATCCCCTCCTTCATTAGAACTTACATTGGTGCCTTTCATTTATTTATTTTCATTTTATTTTATTTTCATTCAAAAAAGAGATTCACATTTATGTTATTATAACCAAAGTAATATTTGGAAACTCTTTCTAGTTTTTTTTTTACTTAAAAAAATCACGCTTTGGAAGCTTACAGCAGCTAACCTCGCACTACGTCACTTCCGGGAAAATAATGGCCGGCGCGAGGGGAATGCAAACGCGCTATTTTTCGCTTTTCAAAGCATTTTTTATATAGAAATTATGGACCAAAATTAAAAATTTCAATGGAATCATGTTATATTTATATCAAAAATTGATATTCTGTAAAAAAATTATAATCGAATTTTTGCCTAGAGTTGTCCTTTAACTCTTTGGCAACTGCCGCTAATGCTTTTTTTTTTTTTTCCCCTCACTTCTGCTACAGCTAGTGTTCAACGCCATTGATTTCAAGATATGCTTGCGCACAAACAAAAGAGTTCCCATATAGGTTTGGATAGTTTCCTTGTCAGTTAAAACTCATTTATTTTCAGCCCAACAGTATCTACTATTTGGATGTTGTTGATCTTTGTTTGTGTTGCTGCCTGCCATTAATTTATTTGTTGAAAGACACATGTACTTTAAAATATAATTAATAAGGAAAATGCAACTGATGTTTCGGGATTTGTTTTCATGGTGGCAGATATTCCTGGAATGTTAAAACACATAATATGCTCGTTTAAAGTAGTAGTAGCAGCTTTGATTTAAAATTTGACAAATTGAAATTAAAAATTTAGGTATGCTAATTTTAATATTTTCCATAGGTATATTCTCCATGCAAAGAAAACTGGTTTCATAGTGGAACATGACTTCATTATGGCAACTTATTTGGCTGACAGAGTAATTGTGTTTGAAGGAACACCCTCAGTTAATACACTTGCTAACAGGTAAGAGAAATTTGCTGTTACTTCTTGGAAATAATTATTATACAATTCACTGTTATATTTTGCTATGCATACACTGCCAAAAATATCTCAGCTATTTAAGTTTAAGAACTTAAAGACTCAGATTTTTTTTAAAACTCAAACTTTTGCGGTGTCCACTGCAGAGAAAAGAACTAGGTTATTATGACGTTGTTTTTCATGTTCTTGCGTCAGCCTTGTCATGTTATCCATTTTGTTATGTCATATCACTTTTGAAAGATGCCGACATGAGAATGGGTCGTTGGTCACAGCCTACGATGTTTTCAAAAGATAACTGCATGGTTCGTATGAGTCCTTGAAATTTTTAAAAAGTTCTTAAAAAAAATTTTTTTCGTTTTCAAGGTCCTTAAAAGTACTTGAAAACTGAATAGAGTCATTGAAAAGTCCTTGAATTCTTTAAGAAAGAAAAGTGGTATTTCTTCCACGTGGTTTATCATGGACTACCTTTTATCTCAACAGACAGAAATACCAAGAAATGAGTAGTCACATTTTTCCCATACTCGTTTGTGGGAGAATCCCCTTTAGTCCCCTTCCCCTCCTCTTTCTTGGGAAATAAAATTATGTATACAATTCATTTAATGAGTCCTTGAAAAACATTATTTAGTCCTTGAAAAATCCTCGAATAGTCCTTGAATTTTTTCTTCATAAATGCGTACGAACCATGTAACTGTCTTGGGCCTGTGATGAATTTATGAATTTTTTTACTATGTTTCTAAACACAAGGTCCCAGCAAAATTTTTGTCCGAGTGAAGCGAGGGAATCTGCCGCCATTTTAAACAAAGATATAAATATCACGGTTATGGCTCATTTGTCTCGGTTATAATGTCAATTACTAAGATATTTTTCCTTAACCTTTTTTATCTAGGTTTAATAAGCAGATTTTCTTTATAACTAGGGTCTTTTGTAATGGACACACCTAGATAACCTGGATATTAAAGATCAGGAACTTAAATAACTGGATTATTTCTGTAGTGGATGCGTATCATTTGATGGTAAAATGGGAATTGGGAGGGGATGAGATTTCATGTCACATGTATTAGATTTAAAAATAAACCTACCCTAAAAATTTCAAGTCCTGTATAAATAGGCTTTTCCCCCACAATTGACCTCTAAAAGTTTTATTGATATCTATAATGTAAAGGAACAAGTTGTGAAATTAGCATCATTACCTCATTTCTTTTTTTTTTATTTTAACTGCCCATGAGTAAGTCAAATTTGATTTTTAATGGCCATTTTATATAAGTGGCAGGGAATCTCTACTTATACACGAGTATAAATGGTAATTAATATCAAAACATGAGGTATTCTTAATTAACTTGTGTTTGTTGAAAATGTAGTCATATCTTTCTGGAAATGATTATTGATGATGGTAAAGTTAAATCATTATATCGTGCAGGGTTGGACAATAATATGAAAAACTAGTAAAAGAACGAAACCTTTGTGTTGGACAAAAGCTCTCGGAATTGTCCTGGGAATTGAAAAAAATCAAAGAATTTTACATGCACTTTCGAGTTGAAACATGTCAGTTTTCCACCTGCAAATGTAGTTGTTTCTATATTTTTGTCCAACCTTATATGCTTAGGTATTTTTCTTTTATATTTTAACCATGTTATTACCAGGCCCTTTAGATTTACTTTTTTCCTTTGCTTATGTTATTTTCAAACTTGAGCATTATTGCCTATTGCATTTAATTTACAGATGAAAGTTTCTTAATTTGTAACATTCTTTTCCCTTAGCCCACAAACATTACTGGCAGGAATGAATAAATTTTTAGAATTGCTTAATATCACCTTCCGCAGAGATCCAAATAATTTTCGACCCAGAATTAACAAATTAAATTCTGTTAAAGTAAGTAGCAACTTCAGATCTGCTAACTTAAATTTATACGTTCTATCATATAGGTATTCATATAGATTTATATAGATATTCATATATAGATTTATATATGTCTCAGTTGTGTTCTGACATCTCACGAGTTAGTTTGAACAACGGGTAAAGTGCCCATGGCAATTCAAAGATAATTATCAGAGCTTAAACAAAATTTGATAATGGGTTCTTAACACCATGAAACAGGGCATACACGTTGTCCTTTCTCATTTATTTGGACACAGGAGGACTGGCAGCATATGGCTTGATCCAATGAATTGTGATTCAGTTGTTTCAGGCAGACTGCAAGTTTCGGTGTGCTATAGACTCTTATCATATCATGGGTGTGCAATGGGCCTTTTGCCCGCTCACGAGATTTCCGGTATTACGTCATCCCATGCGCGATTGAAACTGAGGCTGGAGGGAAGCAAATCCTAGGATCGCTAACAAGAAGTGACGTGGCGTCGCAGTTTCTTATGCTTTATGGTTTAATTTTGTGCGATCTTTTTGTGCTTTGGCCTCTATAACAACTGCATTTCATAAAATACAAAATTGCTATCATCACATAATAAATAAAAAAAAATTTCATTCGTAATAAGTTTTTTTTGTGTTTAATAAAGATCAATTTAAATTTTAACTTAAAAATCAATTAATTTTAACTTAAAATGTTCTCGTTGAATTAAAGATAAATAAAAAAAATAAAAAGCACTTTGTTTGCATAATATATAAGTGCAATTGCTTATTCATAATGGCAATCTTCATTATACCATGTATTTATAAAATGTTAGTATTTTTTTTTTTACGAAAATAATAAATATCAATTTTTTCCAAAAAAATCAATTGTTTTAATTACTGTATAAATTTTCCACATGAATATATTTTAAGTCCATGCTCTCAAAAATAATTTTTCATAACATTACCTTCAAAATCAAAAATATAAGATTCTGAAAAATAAAATTATATGCCTTATTAAATCTTCCCAGCCATTTTGTTAGTGTACTAAAATTTATGCTTAGCAAAACTGTTAAACTAATCGAGTAGTGCTTCATTTGTTCGTTTTCCAAGCACTTTACACCTTGAAGCAATGTTCATTTTGAAGAGGGCTTTCCCTCGAACCTCGTTTTCGTGCTGCATAGGGATGACGTATCGTCTCGCCCAAGTCTCGAGGTGAAAAGGTCCATTATGAGCAGGGTACTGTGCAAGCCAGTGGCAATTCCATATACTTTTTAACTGGTCTGGGGTGTGTTCACGTTGCATGTATCTGCTTATCTTCCTAAGTGTCATTGATTGAGGACTGTTGTGTTGTACTCTTGGTGACCGTTTGTCACTGCTCATTGAGTGATGCCTCCAGAATGATGGGTTATTCCAGCAGGTTTACATGTCTTCTGGCCTGTGTTGTCCAGAATTTAAAGGAGCATTCTTGAGAATTCTCAATGAATTGAGTGGCCATCAAATTTGCCTGACTTGAACCCAATCAGGTGTTTATGGAATATACGGGAAAGGTTTATTTGCATCCACGATCCTGTATCTACAAACATTATGGACTGTAAGCAACTATCTAAATGGCGAGGGTCAACATCTCTCAAGAGATATTCCATCCATTTGTAGAATTGATACAATATAAAATTGCTGCACATGCTACTCGTGGGAAGGAGGGTACTATGCTATACTATTGTATGTCCAGCCAGAGTTGGAGTGGAGCTGGCCTGGTGTTGATATTGCCTAATCACAATAGGCATTGGGTGTGTTCATGAATGTATATGAGGGTTGAGATGAGTCCGTAACAGTTGTCTCAACTTGACTCTTCTTTCTTGAACCTAGGCATGTGATAATTTAGGCAATGAAAAAAATTTTCTAGAAAGTAAAGAAAGAAGGCCGAATGTGTTTCAACTCATTTTCAATTGATGCAAAGCAATAATTTCTATCCCATAACTTGCTAAAAATTGAGACTACAATTTTTTAACATTAAATATTTCATTTTAATTTATTTTTTGTAGGATGTGGAGCAGAAAAAAGGAGGTAACTTTTTCTTCCTTGAAGACTGAACAAGCATTGATTACGACATGGTCATATCAACGAGCAAATCCACACTCCGTGGTTGCAGCTTGTTAGCCGAAGAGTTAGGTGGAATATTGTTAAAAAAATATCCTGTTCCAGGAGCAAAAAAAATGGAAAGAACGTGGAGGGGGGGGGGGGGTAGAGATTTAAAAAAATATCCATGTGGCTCATTGCGAGTTCTCGAGGTAAAAGAAGATTGATAACAAAAAAATCATTATGGAATGATGGTTTATAAACTTCAGAGCCTGCCATGTTAATGAAATGAAATGGAAATTTTTTTAAAGTTTTCAGCAGTAAATGAATTGATAACATCAGTTTATACAAAATTGCTTTGAAGCATGGCTTAAGTGATTTTTATATAGGTGAAGGGGGAAAGGAAAACTTCCCCGTTTTTTGTATCACTGTTGTGCTGCTTACTGGAAATTAAAAAAAAAATTCAGTAAACGTTTGTTTGTATGCTCATTTCTGTGAAAATGTTGTCACATAATATATATGGCTTGAAACCAAAATTGAATAAAAAATACAAGAAAATAGGTTAGGTTAATAAAGTTGAATGGTGAATTATAAATTTATGGGATTTATTGATTTATAAAAGTATAAGTTAATCTAGGTCAAAACTGTCACAAAATGGAATATTAAGATATAAAATCAATACAAGATGTAACAAAAGCCTGAATCATAAGGACATAATTGAAGATGAATGAAATGTATCCTTTGAGAATCATAGCGGATTTCCTTCTTTCAATAAGATTAAAAGATGGCTTTAATGAAGGAAGGATGATTTCAGCCTCGGGACTCCCTGTAAAAAATTTTAAAAAATCAAATTGATTCTCTCATTACGTTTATTGTGTTTAAATAATTTCTCTAAGATTTTATTATTTATAAAGATTTAAAAGTAAACAAATTGGGCTTCATCAAATCTTTAGACTTCTGTTGCCACATATTCAAACTTCTTAGTGTGGAAGCTTTGTTGTAAATACTTGTACTGGATTTACTGTAGTGGTGCAAGGTTTAACCGAGTGCTGCAACAGATCACTATAGGGCGAAACATCCCTCCTAGAGGTGAGAGAATACATACATTTAGAAAATGTCCAACAGGAATTTCATAGGCACTGTTTAAGAAAACCCTTTATCAAGAAAGTTTACTACAGCTTGTTTAGCGAACTATTGATATTTTTGAATAATTCCTGTTAAATACGAGGATATCAAATTTTCAAACTTTAGATTTCAGTATTAAATTTTATTTCCTTTCAGTTTTTGATAAATGAACACTTTCACTCTATCTTTTAATACCTTTGTCTTAGATAAAATTGTCAAGTGAAATGATATACAAAGGAAGATTACCGTATATATTCGTGCATAAGCCGACCCCTGATTTTTGAGCCCAAAATGTGGAAAAAGACCATGACTCGATCATAAACCGAGGAAAAAAAGGCAACACGTAGGAGGGAAAAATTTTTTTAAAATCAATAAATATGTACCGGGTAATCCAAAAGTGTGTTACATTTTTTTACATTGTTAATGACATTTTCAGTGTTTGCTTTCCAGCAATTCAATGCTTTCATAAGAATCACAAGTCATGCGCAAACACTGAAAATGTCGTTAACAATGCAAAAAAATGTAACACACTTTTGTATCACCCAGTATAAGGCAGGTCTACATTTTAATAATAATTTTATTTCATTTATGATGAAAATGGAACTTGAATAGGATAAAACTCTCGTGCTGAGCTACTGCCTGAAACCGCATAATTTTTGTCTATCGTAGAACATTAAATTCCCAAAAGTGTTATTAATTGCCTAGAATAAAATAAAATTTTACAAATTAATTTTTTTCAAGTGGCTGTATGGTATATTTCATAAAAAATATAGTCTGAAATTTGAATTTGGCCTATTTTCTATGCAACACATTTGGACTGTAAGCATAGAATACGCCCATATAAATTTATCAGGCTATTAAAGATAGAGCATGTGTGACCGAAGCCGTTAATTTTGGATAAGAAATCTTTGGTGGTGGAGAGGATAAAGGGTTTGTGGGTTGTTAGGTTAGGGTTTATTAATAACAGGGTGGAAGAGTAGAAAGGGATATTTTTAGCCTGGCAAAGAGCTTTTAATTGACGACGAGGGGTGGTGTAGAGCGGGCAATGGAATATGATGTGGTCTGCCGTTTCAGTAAGGCCGCACTGACAATCAGCATTGTCTGTCAGACCGATCTTGTGAAGATAGGCCTTAGTCGGCAGGTGTTCAGATCTTAGTCTGGTTAGTAATGCAAGATCTTGTTTTGACATAATTATTTGGGGTTGTTCTTTTTCCGGAAATTGTGCCATAAAGGTTTTCAGTTTATGTGCAGTAGTGTCTGGTTTTGTCCACTCTGTTTTCCATAAGGATCGTGTGTTACAGTCGATGTGTTTCTTTAGATCACTTGTTACAGGGAATAGAAGGGTGGTACCGTTCAGTCTTCCTGTTTTTGCTAGGTGATCTGCTGCCAAATTGCCAGGGATTCCCCTGTGGCCAGGACACCATAGGAACTTAATTTGGATATTTTTTCGGTATAGTGCTAGTATTGCGGAGATGATTATTCCCACTTGTGACGATGATTTCCAGCATCCGTCATTCATTTGTTTTTGAAGGTGTGTGAGTACTGACTTGGAGTCAGTGATTATCAGGTGAGCGGAATCAGGCGTTCCAGATGTGTTTATTAACTGTAGGGCTTTGAATATCGCCCATGCTTCTGCCGAGAATGAGTTCATGATGTTATTAATCTTATAATAAAATTCTCCAACTTCGCTTATAATTCCAATTCCTGCGACTAAATCTAAATTGGATGGTGGCACGAAGGACGCATCTGTGTACCAGTGGGTGAAATCTTGGTATTGAGATCGTATAAGTTGATTATATAGGGAGCATATGATGAGCTGGTTGGTGTCTTTGTTAATGTAAGGGATATTGAAAAGTGAGCTCCAGTCTATTGTTAGTATCAGTGGCGATTTAATGATGGTAAATGGCTGAAGAATGCTCTCGTTGCAGTTCGTATTTTCTAGTATGTTCTGGAAGCAATTACGGAAGTGATTAGATTTGAAGATTTGGGTTAGTGAGGACCCTGCCGATCTTTGCTGGCAATTTAAATTAAATAGTTGGATTGTCTTTAGAACCATTTTAGTGGTGGCTCCTATCCATCGGCATCTTGGTGGGGTTGAATTGCTTGTGATGTATAATACGTCTATTGGGGTACTGATAAGCGCTGATTGGATTCTTCTTAGAATTTTGTGTTCTAGGGTTACTAGTGATTTGACAGTGGATGGTGGGCATTGTAGAAGAAAAGGGGCGTAGTAATCAGTCGTGTGCTTAAACAATGCGATATACATCGTTGATGGGATGTTTCCCCCGGGTCCCCAATAATAACGGAACAATCTAGTTAATAGGCCCCAATATTTTAGGAGTTTTGTTTTAATTTTGGCTACTAAAGCTGACCAGGATAATGTATAAGAAAATGGAATGTCTAAGTATTCCAATTGGGAGGTTTTCTCCGTACATTTTTAGATGTTTCGATTCTGCATCGTTTTCGATAGAAGGATACCACTGTGGATTTTTCAGGGGCAAATTTCATGTTATTACCTGCCCATTCTTCTAGGTGATTAAGAAGAGTGTCTTGAAGAGTTTGCCGAACTTGGGGTAGAGATCTATCTTTTGACCAGATCATGATATCGTCCGCGTATATATACATTTGTGTGGGAGGGATGGCAGAGTTGAAAATATCAATGCAATAGATGTTGAACAATGTTGGGCTTAGAACGGAGCCCTGGGGGAGACCTTTGTTGATGCTTACTTCATATTTCGGGAACATGTTCTTAATGTAAATGGATCTGTTGGATAGATATCCGGTCACCCAGTTTACATATTTATCTGGAATTTGGAGCTTATGCATTTTTTCGATTAAGGTACTGCAATCAACCGAATCGTATGCTTTTCTGAGGTCTAGGAAGACGGTTGTTAAGAATTCGTTTTTTTCTCTTGCTTCCCAAACTGCATCTGCTAATAATAACGGTGGTATATTGGAGTTTCTGAAAGGGCGGAACCCGAACATATTTGGGTGTAAAAGAGCATTGGCTTCCAGGAAGGCTGTTAGGCGGTTATTTATCAGTTTTTCCAGCAATTTTATTACGTTTGAAATTATTGCTATTGGGCAGTAGGATGAAGTTGATCGTGGTGGGGCATTAGGTTTCAGTATAGGAAATAGTGTATACTGGCTTTTTTCCATGTTGCCGGGATAATTGACAGGTTCCAGCTCTTGTTGAAGATGTCTAGGAGTGAACGTTTTTGTGTTGGGGCAAGTTTCTTGATGATCTTGTTGGAAATGTTATCTGGGCCCGGTGCGGCCTTGTGGAGCTTGTTGATAATTCTGTTTAGTTCGTGAAAGTTAATTCCGATTCCCACTCTTTCTGATTTGTTGCTGTTGAGGGTGCATCGGTGGGGATATGTCGGTATGGTTCTTCTGATAATTCCATGGGGGTTGGATTTACGTTGTATTTTAGATTATCCAAAATTCGTTTCCCCGATTCCTAGGGGGACAGGATTTCCTGACCATTGGCTATGATAGGTATTGTATATTCTTTTGGTCTGTAAAAAGTTTTTAAGAAGGCCCACCATTTGTTAGGGGGGTGTCAGTGTAAATATCGGATAGTAGTGGTCCAGTGTTTCCGTTTTTCAAATTTCAGGGTGCGTCTTGTCATCGCTTGTCTTTTTCATCTTTACCCAACATGTTTGACAAAGGCAGCGGTTAAAGTTCTTTTTAGCTTCTTTTCTTGCTGTTGCAGCTGCGGTGCATTGTCGTTCCACCACGGGGGTTGTAATCGTGGCCGATCTCTAGGGGTATCTTGTCGTTTGGTGAGGCTTTCTAACCATAAGGTGAGGTCTACTGTACCGTCTGGTGAATTGTTGGGTTGTGTGGTCTCATCACCTAAAGTGTTTTGATGAGCCGTATAGGTGGGGTGGCGATGAAAGCCAGGCCTAGTGGGACTTTCTACAGAGATGGTGATCGGGTTATGATCGCTCACGAGTGCTTTGTTTATGGTGGAACATGTGATATTGAGGTGGGGTGGCAAGTCTGACAGAGCTAAGTCTATAGTGGAGGTGGTCCAGGGTGGTCGAGAGGAGGTAAATGTGTGGTCAGGGGGGTAGTGTATGGTGAATCTGCCTTGTGTTATCATGTGTTCTAGGTGTTTCCCGTTTTGGTTTAAGGAGTAGCAACCCCACATCGGGGATTTACTGTTAAGATCGCCCACAATCAGAAATGGGTTTTTTAAAGATTGATATAACTGGTCCCAGCTTTCTAAAGGGGTCGGTCCAGCCATATAGATGGCATATAAGTTGATCCAAATATTATTAATCCAGATTTTGATGCTGATCAAGGCAATTTTTTCGTTGGTATATGTGTTGTTGAAAGCGTGTGGTATATTCTGTTTGATAGCCAGTAAAATTCCGCCTCCTCTTTGGGTACGATTTAGTTGAAAGACTTTGTATTTTGAGATAGTCACTTTTTGGTCGTTATAAAGTAATGTTTCATTAATCATTATGATAGCGTGATCGATTGCTAATAGTTGTAGATCTTCCCAGTTGGCTCGGATACCCCTAATGTTCCAATGGAGTATCTTCATCATTGGCGGGTCTGCTTGGCTCTTGTTGTGTCTGTCGAGGGAAGGACGAGAGGCACCAGAGTTAGAACTGGTCTATGTGTCTGGTTTTGAAATTACTCTCTTGGGAGATGAGGTCGTAGATAGCCTGGAATGTGTCAAAGATGTTTTCTTGTGCGTTTTGGTTCATGATGCGTAGTAAAATGTTTTTGAGCAAATCTAAACATTGTTCTGTGGATATTGATTGGATATTCCAGGAGTCGGTTAATTGTTGATCGATATGGGTTACGGTTTTGAGTTGTGATCGCTCTTTGGTTATTTGTGGATCGGTATACTGATGGGTGGAACGGATCTGGTTTGTTCGAGGAGGATTTAAAATACCAGACAAGTGTGTTGTTGTCAGTGGATCCTGATTTGTTGTTAAAGGGTTTTGAAGGTTATTGTTAATGTTTGTGATATTAGGTTGCGGAGAGGAAGTCCACGGGTAGTTTCGTACTCGCTTGAGCATAAGATGCCAGGTGAGTGTTCGTGTTCTTTGAATGGATTGTTTTTGCTTCATTATAGGGGATGTGCAGTGTGTACATAATTTCTCGAATTTTAAGTTCATCTATGAAGACAGGGAGGGCAATTGCGGTAGTATGCTGAATGGTTGCCATCGCAGTTGGCACAGTGTTTGTCTGGACAGTCGCATTGTTTATTGTCATGTTCATTGCTTAGGCACTTTGAGCACAGTTGGAGTTGCTTGCAGTGATTAGAAGTGTGTCCGATTTTATGGCATTTTCCACATTGTGGTGGGTTAGGAACATGGAGAGTTGTCTCGAAGCTTTGATGGTCGTATAAGATTTTTTCCGGGATATGGGGAGTGTTTAAAAGATGATAAATTTACAAAAATTTGCGTCTTGAAATTGCGGCATGATTTTTTTCACGTGACGAATGTGTTGTCTTATGTAGGCACATTGTTTAAAGTCTTCGATCTCAGTGTTGGCTGGCACTCCGGCTATCTCACAAGCTGAAGTGGTGAGGTACTGTGGGATAGAGGTGGACAGCGTGTAATTCCCGATTTTTGGGAATTTGAGGATTTTTTTTTGCCTGTGCTGTTGTCTGGAATTTCACTAGGTATGCACCCGATTTTACTCGTGTAAAATCAGGGGCTGAACCTATTGTTGACCACAGTATTTGCTTGAATGTGGAGGGTGGAATGTTATTTGTGTTTTGTTGTTGGTCGACTGATGAGATGTAGATCCAGGGCCTTGATGCTACTTCAATCAGATTTTCTGTATTCTCTTTGCTTGGGAGGTGGTGTGTGAGCCAATTTGTTCGGCAGGCATTTGTTTTGTAAGGGTAATGGTAATATTGTCTTCTTTTGTATTGTTTTTGGGCTGTTTTCTCGTCGGAGAGGATTCAGGTGTGGAAGAGCGTTCACTCTCCTCCCCAGACGACTCATCACACATCATGATCAAGGAGGAGTTGTCATTATTTATGGAGTTTGTTTTTTTTTGTTTGTGGCTTTCCTAGTTTTCTTTTTCTTCTTCCGTTTGTTCGTACCTACTGTTGTTTGCGAATTCGTAGTGAGGGGCGGGTCATTTTCCCCTGGTCGTGCAGGGAGGTTAGGGTCTGTAGAAGACATGGCTTCGGGTTTTCGGCCCTTAACGAAGGACGTCAGGGCCTTATGCCCTTCTCTTCGCGGGGATAATATTGGGGAAACTTTACCATCTTCCCTTCACCGGAAGCCAGAAACATCCAAGCGATTATCTTGCCGTATGCTGGCGCCGCCTATTGTTGGTTTTCCTGCCGTCTGCTTTTACAACTGAATTGAAAAAACGCGAGCAAGTCTGAAAGCAGTTCCAGCGATGAACGACCTGCCGTGTGTTGAAAGAGGTTACCCAAGGAAAAAACTTAACTAACTGACTAAATTGAACTATCTGACCACGACGCAATACTAGCCGCCACTTCTACAATACTAGTACGTGGACGCTAACGCTTCGCCCACGGCGACCCCGAATTATAAACACACCCCCAACATATCTGATTACAGGAGGCAGTTGGTTTCCCCTCGGCCGGTTACAGGGGCAGTTTGTTTCCCCTTCTACAATACTAGTACGCGGACGCCATCGCTCCGCTCCAGCGTCCCCTGCCCGCGGCGCACGCTCCCTCGCTTCGCTCACGGCGACGTCGATTTATATACGTACCCAACCTATTTGGTTACAGGGGGCAGTTGGTTTCCCCTCGGCCGGTTACAGGAGGCTAATGATCCGTATTTTTTAGTGGTCACAGAATGGCTGCCAGAAAGTTACGGGATCTCATTTTATGGTTAAACCTAAGTTAACCCAACCTCAGTTAACCCAACCCAACACCAGAACGCTCAAAAAAATGCTGGCTTACCTTTAAGACATGGTTCCTTTCGACAATGGCTAATTATCCAGAAAGCAGAAAAAAAGAAAATCTGAAATCCAAAAATAGTCCGAAACGACCGCGGCATGCCAATTGTGTGGTTGCTATGGCAATAGCTAGCGCACGACGGGAAGAGACAGCCAAAACACGCCCTCTAATGTCAGAATCCACATGCAGGGGGGTACCAACAGTACTCGAATTAAATATTTTTATTGGCCAAGAAATGGCTCCCAGAAACTTCTGGGAGCTCATTTTATGTTTAAACCTAAGTTAACCCAACCTCAGTTAGCCTAACCAACATAAGAATGCACCCACACTTTTAGAATGAACCCCCCCCCAAAAAACCAAGCCCCTGTTTTTCGCAATCCCCTTCAAAATAAGTCGCCCACTTTTAGAACCTTCTCTACAGATGGCGTCACCGTACATCATGCAGATAATCGCTCAGACGTGTCTGGCTTCCGGTGAAGGGAAAACCGTAAAATCATGCCTTCTACTTCTTTAGTGGGTGTTGTCAGGTTATTTGTGATAAGATTAGGCTTATTTCATTAGGAGCAAGCTTGACGCACGTCTTGGCTATGCGCCATCCACGATCGAGCTCCATTGTTAAAATGAAGCTAAAGTTTCTAGCTCCCAATAAGGCGGGAACTCTATTGAAAAGTGGCGCTGCATGTACATTCAGCCCAAAAACGCCTGCAGCGCCGCCCTATCGACAGACAGAAAATTTACTTTCATTTTCAGTTTCAATGAAAAACCTCTATCACAGGTCACGGTCGGCCCTGATTCGATCTATGCGGCACCTGGCGTGATCTGTTTTCTTTAGCTTCTCGAAACAATGGAAAATGGCCGAAGCTCGATGACCATGAATATCTATAGACCGTGGTGTTCATTGGTATAACAATAGCACGTATATTCATGGAGTTAGAAAGGTTTCTTTGTTTGAGAGCGACTGAAATTCAACTCATTATATCAGCGATATCTTTCTGAATTTTCACGCTATTTGCTTGAGCTTTTTATTGAGTAACTCGATACATTTGGCTAATAAATTATGCAAAAGAAATTTTGGTAATCCTCGCGCATCTGCAGTTAAACATTATTTAGTAAAAATGCTGATATTTCATCAAATATTAACTACTAGCAGAGGACCGTGTGTTGCCCGGGACCTTTTTACAGATCAATCTCAAAAGGTTAAATTATAATTCCAAACTGGTTAAATAATAATCAATACAACACAGAGCAAAGGAACTATCCATTCTATGAAAACTCCGAAAAAACAGGAATTCAGGGTGATATACCGGGACTTCATTTAAACTCTTCTTGACTTGCCTCAGATTAAAACAATGCCCATCTTCACCACCAGGGAACATCACTGAATACTTTGGACTCAACTTTTTCTTTCCCTTGAAGTAGAAGCTCGTATACCCTCTTGCACTATTCGAGACTCCCCTTGTTCACATGTTTCCAAGGTCCATAAGGCTTTTTCTGTTTTAGCTGCAGCTTCTCTGACCAATAGTCGTCCTTTCTCTTTCCTATCCAGACACAAATTTTTGCCAGTCATCTGGACGTTTGATAAGGAGCTCAAGGGAGACACACCTGACTCCTTTGCCTCCTCAATAGACACTGCCTTATTTATGTCCTGTCACAGCCGCATCATTTTATGCTCATTATTAATAATTCTTAAAAGGACCAGAACCTCAGTTTTAGCCACACTGATCTTCATCCCAGCTTTAGGTGTTGAGCCGCTACTTCTCCGCATTGAGAGATCTCAGTTGCGCTGGTATGACCACGTGATATGGATGCTGCAAACTGGTCTTCCTAGGCAGTTGATATTTTCCAAGCCGGTGGGTAAGAGACCAAGGGGTAGGCCTAGAACTAGGTGGCTAGACTACATGGAGAAGCTGGGTTCGAGTCGCTTGGGTATTACCAGGGAGGATATGCGCCTGATGGCGGAAGATCGCGAGCGCTGGAGATCCTCCATAGGGCTGCAGCCCCCATTATCAGCATCTCAGTTTCCAAACTATTCACATTCACACAGAATAGTTAAAATGTATTTTTAGGAAATGTTTGGATCTGTTTTGCTACCAAATAAGCTAGGTGATAACCCCACCATAACTCGGACTCGCATGAAAACTTTTAGAATTAATACAGTAAAAATTCATAATGAAAATTCGAAAAATAAATTTTTTTGAATGCTCACAATGGATGGACCTCTCCAAGTATGCCACTGCCAGTCTAAATAATTTCTTACTCACGTAATCTTACTTTAGATGTACACTTGATGTTGCAATTCGAACTCTTCTCTTGATGTCTTGAAGCAAAACTTGGCCATTCATCATTTTGTGTAGTCTAACAGTCGCCGATTCTTCTATTTACTTGCTTACTATTTGCTCAATACAGCACGGAGCTAAAGGAGTGCTTCCTGTGTCGCCTTTCCACTCTTTCTTAATTGTCTGCTAACTCTCCATTATCTCCAGTTTATGATCATTTTTAAAGGTTTTCAAGAAATTGTTAATTACTAAGAACGCTCTTTTCTAAGAAAAGCCTGAATAACAGGAATTCTATGTATTGTTACACATTGAACCTTATCTATATTGCACAGACTTTGCCTTGCATTGTTGGTCATGAGATATTTCTCATTAATATGCCTTGCCATAACCAATAATTATTATTTTTTTTGAAATCTGAGGTAAAAAGTGACCTTTCTCATGCTTTGATGGTCAAGTATGCAAAATTTCATCAAGAACGGAATAAAACTAGGATTTGTATAAAAAACGAACAAACCCACAAACATCCTTCTTTATATATAGAAAGAAAAGACTAGCAGAGTATACGGCGTTGCCCGGGATAATTATACTTGTAAGTAAACAGAACAATCTCAAAATGTTAAATTATAACTCCAAATTGGTTAAATAATAACTCAGTCAATAAAACACAGAGCGAAGGGATTCCATTCTTAGAAAAATCCGAAAAACAGGAATTCTAAGTGATATACCGAGACTTTATCTAAACTGTTCTTGACTTGTCTCACTACTGCGGAGATCACCAGATACTTTAGACTCAAGTTTTTCTTGCCCTTGACGTAGAACCTCTTATACCCTCTTTCTCTATTCGAAACTCACGTTGTTCAGTGGAACTCGTGTTGGACCAAAGTTTGTTCGAAACTGGAAATTTACACATTTGGGTGGTTTTCAGTGGAAAACCGGAAGATTTGGCCAAACCTGTGCACGCTTCGAGAAGCCATCTCGAAAGCCAATGGACGTGCACGCGCCTAAATTGGAACAATTAACTGGTAAGTTGCACCCAGTGAATCATCCAAATTTCGTGGACATAGATGGTATAGCAGCCGAGTTGCAAACAAATTTGCTCTTGTTTCAAATGCCTGTATACCTTTTTCTGTTTTAGTTGCAGATATTCTCTGACCAATACTCGTTCTTTCTCTTTCCTTTCCAGACACACAAATTTTTGCCAGTCGTCTGGACGTTTGATAGGGAGGTCAAGGGAGACAAGCGTGACTCCTTTACCTCATCAATATACGCTGCCTTATTAATATTCTGTCACTGCATCATCATTCTATGCTCATTATTAATAATTCTTGGAAACGAACGTTCAATCATCGCATTATCAGCATCTCAGTTTCCAGAATAAACACATTCCCACAGAATATAGTCAAAATGTATTTTTATGAAATGTTTGGATCTGACGTGCTACCAAATAAGCTAGGTGATAACCCCGGCGTGGCTCGGACTTTTTTTTGGATTAAATTTTGCAATATCTTAAAAATAAACACATGAAAACGCTTAGAATTATTACAGTAAAATTCTTAATGAAAATTCTAAAAAAAATTTTTTAAAGGCTCACAATTCTAAAATTTTTTAGTAACTATAGGTGTACTGTGCCCCCGTGCTGATCATCCAGTCAGTAATTCATCTAGGTCATGAAATAGAAATCATTCCTGAGATAATGCAATACTATTTCTATTGAAAAGCAAAATAAAAGTTCGTTCATCTTATATGTATTTCTTCGATGCTTATCTATTATATGCATAATAGGAACAGTTCGGTAACGACCCGCATCTTCCCATTTTGGGAACTTAAAATCTTCCCATCCATGGAAGAGGATTGTCAGTCTGTCTCAAGTACTACGACGACATTATTTTTGGCAAAACACCAATGATATGTGAAGTCCCTGTGTTCATCCACCCGACATCTCTCTTTTCACTGAAAGTAGACTTAAGAACTCGTGATTCGCGATGTTGAAATTCTATCTATATGTATGTGTCCAAAATTTGTATAGCTAACTCCTGAAACTGCAAGCAGCAGTACCAAATAATAACACACTTAGAGGCTTTATTAAACTGTCCCTTTATATATTTTTTAAGAAAAAAATTGATTACGGAGTAAAATAGTGAAAATTATGTTAACACTTAAATGGTAGAAATAATTTACAAAGGGTTGTTTCATGTTTATGGTGACT
Source organism: Rhysida immarginata (assembly GCA_023313115.1). Lineage (NCBI taxonomy): Eukaryota > Metazoa > Arthropoda > Chilopoda > Scolopendromorpha > Scolopendridae > Rhysida > Rhysida immarginata. The sequence continues at coordinate 1,899,955 of JAHWFO010017072.1, forward strand.
GTAGGTCTCGTGGAACCCATTTCTCCACCACCTATTGTGAACTATGTGATGGCCCTTTCTTCTAGCAATCGTCAACATCTTAGTTAAGAGGTTTCTACGGAAAATAGGTGTTCCACTCATCTTGACAAGTTTCCTAAATCTAGAAAGTGTTCTCCGACGTCTAACATGAGCTCTTTTAGGAGACCGAATCCACAAAAATCCATGGTAGAGGCATCGGGTGACTTGACAGGGATGTCTGAGAATAGGATAACCTTAATCCCAATTTCTTTTCCATTCGAGCACAGTACAGGACCATTTGATTTAGCACTGTGGCTGGATGCTTTGTCCCGGTGGATGTACACGTCCTTCGCCCGAGGGCCATATAATTGTGAGATTTCGTAACGATGTATGTGTTCCAAAGCACTTTCTTGATTGTAGGCAGCATTTATCTTTGCCTTAGATCCCACCTTTTTGATGGTCAGAAGTCCATTGTAGCCGTTTTACCAAAACCCAAAAATCGGTTCAGAAAACTCTCCTTGTATTGACGCATCCAAACAGATGGAGTCGTATCACCCTGTTGACGATAAAAAAAATTGTCCATGTCTTGCCATTTTGATAAATAGACTCAACCTCATCCAAGGTGACTAAGCCTATGTTCTTCCATTTGTCGCCATCCAAGTAGCGTTCACACGGTTTTCTGCTGTTGGTTCGCGTTTCTGCAATATATCTTGGCAACAAAGCGTGAACTTGGTCCTTATGACGGCATTCTAATTTCAAATCTTGATGAATAAAAATGTTTACAGATGCGACAGAAGTTCCAATTTTGCTTGCAATGGCCCGTTGTATTGGTGGAGTTTCTGTAAGAACTAACTTCTTCACTGTTCGAATGTTAGCCTTAGTACGGGAAGAATGAGGGTGCGTTTTTCGTTCAGCAGTGTTGCACCATTGATTGTTTGGATCCATTTGTCTTCTGCGTTTGATAACTTTTGTTGTACCATTTGTCTTCTGCGTTTGATAACCTTTTTCCTTACAGTGTTCTATTATTCTGGAATAAGAGTAACCAGCGTCGGAAAGGGTTACGACTTAGTCCTCCCAGAACGATTCAATTTTGAGGGCATTTTGGCAGCTAGCTTGAAAATGAAGAACGGATTGATAAGGTCGATTGTTACCGAACTCGTGTGTAAAATTTCACGAGCCTCGTGCATGTCAAACAGTGCTACGACGTTTTAACTATTGTCATCATGAAAATGAAACGGCTTTCCGCAACCCATTCAACTGTATATGATATCATTGTGAAGTGAAAACGTCAAGGAGCCACGTCAGAAAAAAACGCGAAGTGGTAATCCAAAGAAAATGGCAGCACATCGTCAGTTTAGAAATGTACCCCAACTCTTGCAATTTCAAGAGGTATAAATGATGTATTAAAGTCGCCCAAATGTAAATAAGACCTTTTAAAGGGTTTGCTTGTTGTATATATGAACATATGTTGACCAGTGATACATGAGGGTATATATTCGCTACACATAGTCGCCTTTTCAGTTCAAGCATATGTCTCAGCGCTTCACTAGATTATGATACCCTGAGCAAAAAACATCCGTGATTGGCTGCGGAAGAAGTCTTCAATGACGTCTCCTTAACGAACTGGTGGCAATTCAAAGCTTTTTTCGGTGCCCTAAAGATGTTGTAGGGGGGGAATGGGCGAGAATCTCAGAGGAAGTTCTGCAAATATAGAAGGTTTATTACGATCTATGGTAACGATTTTGAGGAGAACGTTTATAAAGAAAACCCCCTTCTCCACCAACGATCGTTTCTCTTTAGTGATCCTGCATGAAGACTATTTCACTGCATCGTATCTTCCACTGTAGAAGAGATGTCTGCAGAACGGCGAGGCTGATGTTGTTCCAGGCTTTCCAGAGAGACCCTCAATGGTTGTTGGACGGCGTCGAGCAAGGGCTCGTTTCAATAATCCAAATCCACAGAAATTCATCGGAGATGCCACTGGTGAGTTGACAGGGATATCATGAACGGGTTTAACGTGAATTTAAGTTTCATCTTCGAAATCCGACATAACTTGAACAGTCGAGTTAGATGTATGGCTCGAGGGTTTGTCTTAATGCAGCCAAACTTTGCTTTTGTCCTCTCCATATAATGCGGGGATTTCATCGTGGAAAATTGGACTGAGAACATGCTGCTGATGGTAAAGGTAGTTAACCTTAGCCTGCCTGTCCACTATTCTGATTGTGAGCTTGCCATTATACGAGTATCCTGCAATCACCATAAATTCTTTTGAAAAACTTTCCTAACATTCCTTGGGCCACTTTTGATATGACTTCTCTGCACTGAACGTAGATGAACAACCAAGGAAAATAGCACTTTGGAGTATTTTTGCGTGAAAAACTACCAAAAACTTAATTTTGAGTTGAATTCCCTTCTCTCTCTGAGATCTTCAGTTTTGGAACAAAAAGGGACAAAAAGTGCATCAAGTAGATGAACAATCAAGAAAAACAGGGCTTTGTTGCAGTTGTTGAGGTAGGTAGGCTTCATCCAGAGTGATCACATATTCCTTCATTCTGCTGCGAGGTAATTCTCATAGAGCCTCCGACAATTCCTCTTCCTTTCTGCGACGTGTCGTGGCAGTAGCTTATGAACACGACTCTTGTGACGCTTTTCCAGTTGCAAATCTTTGTTTATTATTTTATTTATGATAGACTGTGAAGTTCCTACAAAAAGGAAGAAAAAGCAGTAGATAACAAATAACCATAAAACGATTTACCTCTTAGTCCACAATAAATGGACTAATAAATTTATTGTGGACTAAGAGGTAATCCGTTTTATGGTTATTTGTGCTACAATGTTTACGATCCCTTTTTGGGTTGCTGGATTTTTACACTGGATAAGCTGCTTGACCTTTCGAATGATCTGTGGTGTTCGGCTTGTGGGAACTCGAGGATTTTGCTGTTTCTGGCCAGTTGGAATTAACCACTTTTCGGGATTTGCCTTTTCCATTCACTACTCCCGATATATGCCTTTCTTCGAAACAGAAATTTCGTGTTTTACATTAGCTATAATTAGCGTCGGAAAGGGCAGTAATGTACCCTTCCCGGTAAGGTCCGATTTTCGGAGACATTTTTTCATGACATTTACCGCTTGAATGAAGCACACAAATGCGGATACACGAGCATTATTGCACGTGCTTTCTGTCACCAAAGATCTTAATCACCCTTCTGTATATCTCGGCAAACGGGCATTGTCGTATAGCGGAATAATCCCGTTTGACATCATATCGGGTTGCCTATTCTTGATGGCTACTTTGAAGTTGCATAACCTACTGCAGTACATGTTTGTTGCTGCATTCAGAGTCGGTTTTAGGCAATTTGTTACCTGAGGGAACAAAATAGACAGAAAAAAAATTGGAATTAGAAATGCAATAAACTCAGAAACAGTCACTCATTAAATAAAATAAATAATTTTAATGCATATATCAAAGCAAATCACAAAATAGACTGCACTCTTTTACATAACACAAATTATTGAGAATTCTTTTGAAATACAACAATATTTTAACAACAACAAGAATTACAATTTAACTTTCCTTGCTTTTAAAGAAGCAAAATCATCTACAATTTTTTCAAAATCAATCTGACTGGTTGTTTTTTGTTCTATCGATAAAATTGCCATGTTTGCTAGTTTTTCTTGGCCAAGTGAAGATATCAAATGATTTTTAATTAACTTAAGCTTGCTAAAGCTTCTTTCATCAGAAGCCACAGTTATTGGAAATGTCAAAAAATTCTTAAGACAATTTCGATATTTGGATGTGAATGTGCTAAATCGTAATCATGAATAACCTGCAATAATTTTAAAGAGTGTTGCGACTTTAGTGTCTGGAACTAATAGCAATTGCATGATTTTTGAAACTACATATTTCTGAAGTAAATTCATCAGAATTTAAATCATTTAAATATTTAAGAGCTAAAATGGCAGCTCTTATGTAAAATTGAAAAATAATGGAAAGTAATAAAAAATGTTTAAAAGTTAAAAATATATTGGAGATAAAACAACTCCAACTTCCGCCCCCTTACAACTATCACCCGAGCCGAGTGCCTCACTTGCCTCACCCTAGATCCAGCTCTGGCTGCATTGACCATACGGTGTGCACCCAGTCAATCCAAAAGCAATGGGCCATTTTCGTCGGGAGAGAAACGTGAGCATCATTTTTCCGGCCTTTATAGCTTTGCTTGGGCGTAGAGAGCTTGGATGTTGCCATTCCATACTATCCGTTTTGTGGCCTGATCGAAAATATGGCACCAACTTTCATCTGCGTCTAAACTATTAGAAAGAAACTGTACACCCTCTGCTTAGTAACGAAGCATATGCTCCAGGTAAACACTCGTTCGCCTAATCTTCTGTTTCTCATCGAGATACTTGAGATCCATTACGCGAAAATCTTGCTATATCCCATTCGTCCATGGAGAATGGAGTTAACGGTTCGCTTACTCGCGGATATTGTTTCCTCGGATGACGATTCCGCGATAATTTATACTCTTTTGGCAGTGATATTGTATCTATGAGGATTGTTTAATAAAAACAAATTTAGAGGCCGGGAAACAATTTTTATTTAAAGAGTTTAAAAGAAATTTTCATGAACGAATCATTGCGTAACAACGAACTCTGTATCAGCGTCGGGATAATGGAAAAGTTCCCACACAGATGTTGAACATTTCAGAAAGTTCCTTTACTTAAACCAGCTTCCAACTGTCTCACGTTTTCATCTGATGCTGCAACAGAAGCATGCCCTGGACGGGCTAAATCTTTCGTGAATTCCCACTACGCAGTCTATTGAACAATCTTCGTAACAACATATTTCATGAAGTGCGAAAATAAATTTCACATACACTACGCGACAAATCTTTAAACGAGTTTGAATTTCATAACTTTTTTTTAATTTCGACAAAATCTTGTCAAAATTGTTACAGATGTTTAAAAAAAGTATAATAAATAACAGTGTTTAATTTAAACAATATTCATCAACTCGCAAACCATACAAAAAAATAATTTGTTATAATAGAACAAATTTCAGCGACAAAACTTTAAACGAATTGTGCAAATAATTGTGCTTTTAATATGCAAATCTTTAGATTGTCTCATATGTATGTGAGGAGGGTAGGAAAGGTAATTTACAAATAAAATTAAAGTAATCAATCATCATGGGGGCCGCAAAACGTTTAAAGAGAAGGAGCAGGGCAGAATTGACATTTTGTGGAAAAAGTTTAAAAATTACACAGAAGTAGCAAAAGAAATTGGTAGAAAACTGCTGTAAAGAATTACATCTTTAAACAATCGCAATATGGTTTGAAAAATCCGAGTGGTCGCCCAAAAGCTCTTACTAACCGAGAGCAACGACGAGTGGTCGCCCGAGCTCGTAACCAAATTGTCACTGCCAAAGCCATCAAGCAAGAACTTAATTTAAATGTTCTACAAGAACTGTGCAATGAACTTTGAAATCTGCTCCATATCTCAAGCGCAAAAAAGTTTTGACAAAACCGCCGCTTTCTCACATTCACACATCAAATCGTCTCACTTATGCAAAAAAAGTAAACACATGCACTGGCAAAAAGAATGGAACTCCGTAATCTTTAGCGATGAGAAACGATTTACACCAGATGGACCCGATGGGTTTTCGTATTATTTTCACGATTTAAGAACCCAACCAAAAATTTTTTCAAAAAGGCAAATGGGTGGATGATCCACCATGGTTTGGGGAGGCATCAGCTCAAAAGGAAAAACTGAGATTGTTTTCATCAATGGCAATATGACTGCCCAAAAGTATCAGGACATGTTGGCATCTGTTTTACAACCAATGGGAAAGAAGCTTGAAGACGCATCAGTCCACAAAGCCCGCACAGTAATGGGGTATCTGGACAATTGCCACCTGGACAACAGCCACCTAAGAGAATTGCCACCTAGGACAATTGCTACCTAGGATAATTGCCACATAGGACAATTGCCATCCAAAATGCCCCAAACAAGCACTCTAATTTAAGAAAATGTTTTAATTTAGATTTTGAACGAAGTTTTAAACGAAAAATCTTGAAATTTGAAATTACAAAGCAAAATATGAAAAATAAAATTCCTTCAGCTATGGTAATAGAGAGATTCAGTGACGAAAATGTTGGGGGAAATAAAAACAAAGAAAATAAAATTTTTGGGGGGTAGGGAGTAACAACATTCGAATCTCCACATTTCCCGATTATTCCATTCGACGGCTTTTAAATATGCTATGTATTGTGCCTTTTTTTGTGGTGATTTCTTCATTAAGCTCCATTTCTCGTTTTCAATTATATAAAATTTATCGGAATATCTATTTCCACGTACGTACATAGAAATAGATAGCCGTCAGAGAGCCGGCTATTTCTACATACAGTTGCTTTGTCCTGATTGGTCAACGTGACCGGGAGTTCCACGTACGTAGAAATAGCCCGGCCTCTGTAGGCTAAGCTATTTCTACGTACATTAAACGAACTGAATTGAACTGGGCAAGTCAAAATTCTCTAAGAAAAATTGTGAATAAAACCTCTAATAATTTTAAGGTTAAAATTAATAATTGGTGATGTGCTAATTAATTCTTAAATTTTTTCTTTTCTTCAAAATTAAATAATCTTGTATTATTTTTTAATAAATCACCATCTGTACTGTATTAAGGAAAATTTTGTAGAAACAGGCGATAATGAATCAGGCCTTCGAAGTTTTTTTTAATTGTATAGATCCAGGTCATACATTTTTCAAATCGTAAAAAAATAGTGATTTTTCTGTACATTCTTGCATATTTCATTTCTCCTAAGTTAGGGACGAATCAAAAAATGGGGATCTCATTATAGCAGAATATTTACAGTATATATGAAAATGGATGACTTTATAAAGTTATAAATATAAACAATCGGGGCTTATATACGTCCGGATCCCACTTCAAATATTATTTCAGTCCATATTGTTGTTCATAAACCTTTTTGTTAAATTCAAAACAGTTGTGGGTTTTTATTATTTTTAAACTTGTTATAATATCGTCTATTATATTTCTTTCCACTTTATTTGTTGTTAGGTTGTTTTCTATCATTTTGATTGCTTTGTCTACATTGGTATACATATTTTTTTAAGATCACAGCAGACTTAATTAAGAATTAAAGTACAGTACGTAGAAATAGCCTCGGCCAAAATTTATAGCAAATAAGTTAACTCCATGTAGAAAGACAAACTACAAATTTTGAAGAGATTTCGAAAAACTGCCATTGGAGTTATACACATTCGTTTGTAATATAACTTCAGCATTTTATATTTTTTTGACTATAAGAATATATGACATTTTTTTTATTATGAAGCAACGCTGAAGCAACTTATTGGAATTATAATTCACAAAATTTAATTTTGTTTAAATTTTGAAAAAAAAAAGTTAATTGCATTTTAAACTCGTTTATACAAGTACTTTTGGATAATTTCAGTGTTTAGTCCTTCTTAAAAGTCCGCAACTATTAATATGTCGATATTCGGCAAATTATCAGCTTCCCTTTTTTATATCCTGTATCGATCATGGTAATTTTTCTGTTAAGTGAAAAAAAAAGTCCGACAAATCGAGATCGACGATATGAAATGTGAATCCGATTCACTCTGATTCTCAAATAGAGGACAACCATAAAAAATCGTTTTCAAATAGAGCGTGGATTTCGCATTTTTAAAATCAATTTTAATAATATTTAGAAGTTAGTAGCGTTTTTGACCACGTTTTTCATGTTTAGCATGTCCAAATCTATCAAAAACAATTGTTTTTTTTTTTTTTAAATCCATGCATAATCCCTGTTGTTGGGGGGCAATTGCCCTAGGCGGCAAGTTGTCCGGGTGGCAGTTGTCCGGCTGGGGGTTGTCCAGGTGGCAATTGTCCTAGAACCCGGTAATGGAATGGTTTGACAAGAAAAAAATCCGTTTATTAGAATATCCACCAATATCACCCGATTTAAACCCCTTAGAAAATGTTTGGGGACTTTTGTCACGATCTGTTTACCGAAATGGAAAGTAGTTTTCATCCATTAAAGAACTACAGAGTGCAATTCGTCTCGAGTAGAACAATATTCCAGTGCTAACATTGAAAAAACTAATTCAAAGCACGCCTGATTGTATTTTTGAAGTGATTAAAGTAAATGGAAAATCCACTCATTATTAAAATTTGCAATTGCAATTTGTTTTTTTTTTTTGTATAATTTTGAAAAGTGTTTAAAGTTTTGTCGCTCAAAATTGTTCTATTATAACAAATGATTTTTTTGTGTGGTTTGAGAGTTGATGAATACTGTTTATATTAAACACTGTTATTTATTATACTTTTTTTAAACATCTGTAATAATTTTGACAAGATTTTGTCTCAATTAAAAAAGTTATGAATGAATTTCAAACTCGTTTAAACATTTGTCGCGTATTGTAAAATATCGTCTCCATATTCTAAACTCTGTGCTGGACGGATGTAAGGAGAGAAAGACGAGACACAAGAACCCTGGAATACAATAAATAATAGAAATTTAATACACAAATAAAATAAATAAATCAAAAATAAAAGCTGACGTTTCGGATAGAGGCTATCCTTTGTCAAAGCAGGGAGGATAATTCTCTAAAGCAAGGAGAATATTAGAGAATTATCCTGAAGTCGTTTTTAATTTATCATGAGTTCTGTTTCAAAACGCGAAGTCTTTTATTTTTCTTTTTTTTTTGAAAACTTTCCTAATTTCTTAATGTACCAATAAAAAAAATCATCTGTGAATATTCTAAATTGAATTCTTTCCAAAATGTAGTCAAGTTCAGCTCCAAATACAAGTATATAATTACTGCAATGTAAATTTTACTGAAATTTTATAGTTACTGCAACTGAAAGTTCATCGTGTTTCTTTTCTTTTTGTTTTGTGTAACATTTGCTTTTTTGGAAACAAACGTTGCAGCTGTCGTTTGAGGATGTGAAAGGAGAAAGCATTGAAAGATAACCCTCCATCAGCACTTCTTGCATTTGGAATAAGGAAGAATTAGAAAACTTTGTTTGTAGACAGTGATAATAAATAATCGGTTGTCTAATAAACTGTTGCCCTTCTTCCTCGAATAATTTTAAGCCGACGTTCGTGTTTATTGTGAATTTCAGTTGAGACTTATTTGTTCAGATCACCATTTGATGCTTTATGAATCTTCTATTTAACAAATTTACCAGGCTGAACTTTTCCAGGAAACGGTTTTCTTTTTTTATATATATTTTTTCTGAATTGAATTCGTTTTTCACCACTTTTATTCAAACAACATCTTATATACTAAAAGAAGCATGTTATTTTCCTCCACTCACAGATGAACTTAATCGTCAGTGATACGAATGTAGACAGTAAAGTAAAACATTATTTGTGTTCGATGAGCCCTTTAGACCAAGTTAAAAGGTTTCTAATTAGAGCGGCCGAGGAAGAATTTATACTTACGTGAGAGATATAAAGAAATGTTGACGGAACGGCAACAATGGTAACCACCATCAACTCAGCTCTCGGATACATCTATGAATTCAGCCATCGTTGCATTAATGAAATAAATTCATCCTACACGATTTCTATGACCATGGCAGTTGAAAAGGACGTTAATACCAAATAAACCAAACCAAACCAACACGATTTCTCTTAATGAAAATTCAAGCGAACCCAGTAGTCCACGTGAAGAATAGCGTTTGAATTAAATTAATATCTCTGACTCGATTCTTTTTTATAGGGATAAGAAGCCATTGAGAAGAATTCAAAACTAATTACAAGGCTCAACAATGCAAAACTACATAGAGGAGACAGCAGTAATAAGCTACGTGCAGCACGGATAGCAGCTAGACGGCATAGGAGAGAGTCAAAAAAGATGCTGGAAGTTGTCCATTGGTATCTGTAGCAATGCCGTCCGACAGCTGCTGAAAGGTGCATCTATGGAGTGAACCTGGTGGTCTAGGTGATCGCAGAGGTACTCGATTGGAGAATTAGGTACAAGAAATCTTGGCCGTGCTCCTCCAACCTTTCTTGGACAATTCCGGGAAGAAAACACGTTCTCTATGAGCAGACATGTGGATGCAGATGGGGCGTATGACTTGCCGCATTGCCCTGTTGACATATCCCATCCACCCCAGGGAATACAATGAACCTGATCCGTAACTACGGATAGATAACCAAAATCGGGAGAGAGTGCATTTCAGGAGAAAACTACTAATATAAAAATGTAGATAAAAGAAAATAAAACATAAGAATACAAAGACTGGAATGAAATAAAATATTTCTCCATGCTTGACCATATGCGTAAATGAATGAATACGAGATGAAATCAAATAACTTCCATTAATTTAATGTAAAATTTAATTAAATCTTTAAGTCGTTCAATAATGACTGGCATTCCCCCTATAACTGCTGCAAACTAGCAGTTTCAATTGTGTGTCCATGTATGCGTGAAGATACATTATAGTACTGTCTACTGCCACCAGATAATCTTGCTGCTTTCCGATTTGCGAGAACACGTGTGAACGTAGATAAAGAAACATGGAAGCAGACAAGCATGGGCAACAATAGACAGTGTGGTTTGTCTGGAGGAAAGGAGTGACTGTTTCAAACATCCACAAGAGGTTAGGAGCTGAGGGTAATCAGCAGATCCGTGTTTCGTTGGGTATCCGAGTTCAAAGACGGCATGGACTGAAAAACGCAAAAGCACTGGGCGTCCAGCAACTGCACCCAAACAGTGCCCAGCGTGTCAATGACTTGGTAATGGACAACAGGCGAATAACGTTTGATGAACTCGAGAGAGCAACAGGTCTATTACGGGGAACCCTCCACACCATCATCTATTAGGAGTTGTCCACCAGTAGTGCTGGAATACCCCCAAAGAATGATTTGGCGGAAGCTGCTAGAATGATGGCAAAAGTGCATAGACATTGGCGGGGAATACCTCTAATATAATCTGCATTCTTTTGTTCAGTAAATGGTTCCTTTGAACAAAAACCATTGTAGTGCCAATCATTTTTGAACGCTCCAAGTAATAAATAATAAAATAATAATGTTGATGAAAAGTCACATTCCCAGACAAATAGTTCGTGTATAGATCTTTCCAAATTGATGTTTAGATTTTTCTGATTAATGGAAGTTATTTGATTTTATCTCATATTCCTTCAAGTTGTGATGTTTTAAAATTTTTTAAAATAAATTTTTTCCATCACATGGTTCCTTTTAGGAAATTTTTTTGAGTGAAATTTCCTATTTAGAACCGGTCACTTCTCAAATATAAATATCGTCCCCTATTCAAAGATGTTGTTCTCAAAGTTAAATATTGTCCCCTATTTAAAGACGCGGTTCTCAATTTAAAATACAGTTCCTAATTCAGAATCTAGTCCCTAATTCCTAAATGAAATATGTAGAATTATTTTGTTTTTATTTTTATGTGGGAAAATATAGTTGTTTTCTTTAGTATAAAAATATTTTGAAAATATATATAAAAGGGCATATTTTGGGATTCTTTTTAAGCTATTCTACAATGTTATATCTGTTTGTCATTGTTAACCATGATGTTTAGCTGTTCTTTTCATTTGCATGAGTATGCTGTTAGGAAGTGACCTTCCATTGTTATCACGTGCTAGCCGTGTGCCTTGGGATTGTTGCTAAGAAAAGTATAAAATCATGTGTTGAAAGATTTTCCCCCACTACTCCACTACCTCTCCTGTTGTCAACAACTTCGCCAGCCAATTTACAATGTGTAGTGCGTGCTAGCATCTCCCCCCCCCCTGGTGTCTCCTGGGGGAAGTCTTTCTTTGTTTCTTTCATTTCACACTATCACCATGGAACGCATGGTGGACATGATTGCCGACGGGCCTTTTGCCGTCAGCATGTTTATGAAGGAGCTTAACACGAAAACGTGTATCCCTCCTGTTCTTCCGTCGGGCGACCCCGCTGTTTCCGTCCTGCAGAGGCTTTCTCCGGGTGAGTCGAGGTTGCTCTGCAGGCAACGAAATGTGGCAGACCGAATAGTGGCTGCTGAATCCATCAAGTTTGGGCAAACCACCGTCCATCTGAATTATGCTGAACCCGGATATCTTCGTCCTCGTCTAGGGTGCATCGCCACTGATGGCTGAAAAGTATCTCCGAAATTACATGTTAGACTACGAGAAAGTGCAAAGAATTTCGTACCCACAGCACCCAGATTCTCCTCTTCAGGTGACATCGTAGTCGACATGGATCTGCATAGACATTCCTGAATTTGTTGTGATGCGCGGAGATCGTGTCTTGCCCTTGCATCTAGGCAGTGATGCTGGTACTGCAAAAAGACTACTCACCTTAGGAAAGACTGTCCTCTCCTTAGAAAATGTGACTATTGCAATAAGACCATGCACAAATTCTATCAGTGCCCAAAAGAGGTCAAATGCTCTACCATCAGCTCCAACACCACAGACTCGAGGAATGTCGTCCCAGTAGCCAGCAAAGATGACTTCACCGACCAAGTCGCTTGATCCGAGCAGAGCAACCACGCCTCATCCTTCACTGAGGAAGTCGAAGGCGACCTCGCCATCGTCGCCTCTTCCTACGACCCCTGGAAGGGAAATGCCACCTCCGCCTCCTCTGCCTCGTGTGGTTCGTGAGTCTGCTTCTCCTCGTCCTTCACCATGTTTCCCCGGTGTTGGCGGATTGTCACTCTGCTGAAGTCATCGTAGACGATTCGTTATGCTCCGGATCGGTGTTTGCTGTGGAGGAATTCACATCTCCTCCTCCACCCGCGCTTTCATCGGCGTCGCAGCTTCTGCGAATCGTCTGTGCGCCTGCGCTTGGCAGAATTTCTTCCTCTGCTGGGACCTCGAAGCCATCAGCGTCTGCCCAGCAGGATTATCTTGCGACGCCCTCGCAGGAAGAAGCCCCGACGTCATCGTAGCAAGAGGGACGGGATTCCTGTGTCCTCTTCATCTAAAAGACAGCTGTGCAAGTCATCGTCGCAGCCCCTCTTCCTCTACAGGACGTGCTCGTTCCCCCAGACGGAAGACAACGAGCCTTCCTCCCCCCCCCCCCCCGTCAGTGAGGCTTAAGTCTCCTTCAGATACAGGTCAGCCTTCGTCAGCTTAATTTCGCAGTGAAGGTCTTTTCTCTAAATGTTCGTTCCCATGGCTCGTCCTTCAGCAATCGGTTTTGTCATCATTTATTGCCTTGTACAGACTAGATGTCCTGCTTCTTCAAGAGGTGAAGCTTGCTGCTTCTCAACAGCTTTCTAACCTACCTGGCCTTCGCAGTCAATATCCATCTGCGCAGCTTTTTATCAACTCATCATCTCCATTATCTTCAACCCCTCCATCGTGGTGTCGAACTGTGTGCAGGGTAATTTCTTTGGACCTCCTGTTATCTCGTCTCAAATTCCGATTGCTTAATGTGTACGCCCCGTGTTTATCAACAGAGAAACGGACATTCTTTGAAGATCTAGACTTTTACCTGTGCTCGTCCTTGCCTGTAGTGGTCGCTGGGGACTTCAATTGCCATCCAGATGAGAACGACATCTTTTCGTCCGGGTGTGTCTAACAGTTGTGCTAACGGAATGCACTTTTCGATCTTTTGGCGTCTTCTCATTCCAGCCTGTGTGGGTCCACATTTCTGTCTTCGAGGTTGGACCTTTTTCTTGTAGACGCTGTTTTTGCTGGTGCTTCGGGTTCCATGGAAGTCATTCCATGCTCTTTTTTTCTGACCAGTGCCATCAAGTGGTCATGGAACCCTCCATTCCCAGCCTCCTCTACAGGCCCTGGTTCGAACAAGTGGTTCTTGAATGTTTCTCTGCTTGACATCGATAAATTCAAGGGAATGTTCGTTCGGTTTGTGGAAAGACATTTTCAAAACCAGCCTCCGTCGCTTGCTTCGTGGCTTGCTCTGAAATCCAAGATCCGTCGTTTTTTTCAGAAAGATTGGGTTGGACGCCGCTAGACGCAATCGGCGCCATCTCCTCATACTGCAAGAAATCCTGCGCCTCCTCTGTTCCGTTCCGAAGGGGGGAGTATGCTGATGACATCCGCCAGGTGAAGAGCGAGATCAACGCTCTAATGATCCGCAGGGCCGCCGGCACAGCTCTCAGGGCCAAACTGTCCTGGGCGTCTGACCTCCGACATATGTCGTTGTTTGGTGGTGGAGAATGGGACAGTGGAAACTCTCATGGGTCTACCTTTTCACTCTCATTTTTCATCATTTTTTGCCCACCCAGTCTTTCCATCCGACGCCACGATGAAGTGGATCGAGGCACTTAGACTTTCACTGCTGATGCTGACCTGTCAATTACCCCTCCCTTTTCCGAAGATGAAGTTAAGAAGTTTCTGTCGATGGATGGCAGTCATCAGTCCAGCCCTGGAATAGACGGCATCCCGTACTCGTTCTTTAATGCGACTTAGAAACTTCTTGGTGCAAGTGTTCAATTCGATCCTCAAGGACCCTTCCTCCATCACATTGGACTTAACGCGGGGAGAATCATCTTGCTCCCCAAGGTACCGGATCCTGAACTTGTCACCCAGTGGAGGCCTATTACTCTACTTAACAGATTATAAGGTCTTCACTGGTGTGCTCCAACAATGGCTCAAATGCTTCGCCGACGATTTTTTTCGATCCGGGGCAATCCTGCTCCATTCCATCTCGCAGGATGTCCAATAACCTGATTACCATCAAATGTGTTATGGAGGAAGCGTGTGGGTGTCATTAGACTCTCGCCGTGCTAACTCTTGACCAGGAAAAGGTCTTCGACAAGGTGAATCACGTTTTTCTTTTCCGAGTGTTTCACCATCTTCATCTTCGGAAATATGCTATGATTATCTCAGCACTGTATGTTTCTGCCACATTATGCGTGGCGATTAATGGCTCCACTTCGCCTTTCTTCGAATTGTCCAAAGACGTCAGGCAGGGGTGTCCCATCTCTCCCCTCTTATACATATTTTATTTGGAGCCACTATTGCAATTTCATAATCGCCACCCAGATGTCCGGGGGTATGATTTGCCAGCTGCTTCCATCAACATCTGTACGCGTATAGATGTAGTGTTGACAATGTAGTGTTATTTGCATCTGATGCGTATTCCATGGACATCTAAAAAGAATCCTTCGACCTCTTTAGTACTTCGACGGGAAGTTCCATCAAGCTCGTCAAGTCTAAAGGCATCGCTATTGGGAAATGGACGTTGGACTATCTTCAATCCTTCCCAATAATGTGGTGTGAGCAAATTACAGTGCTGGGATATGTTTTTTCTTTTCTACCTAATATGGACTATCGTCACTGGCAGCTGGTAAATACCAAATGCATCGCCCACCTTGGCAATCGCTCTCGCTTTATCACCTCGATGTTTGCCAAGGCGAGGTATGTCCAGACGCATGTTCTACCGATCTTGACTTCTAAATACCCGTTCGCCTTGCCATCTCCGTCCCTTTTAAAGAAGGTGCGTAGTGCGATAGTTGATTGTGTGTGTGGTTATTCGGCAGCCCGTCATCCCATCTGTTCGGAGCTGCTGTTTATCCCCTTTGATGGGGGGGGGGGGGCTGTCCGACATCCGGAGATACCTCATCGCGGCCAGAATGACCGCCTTGATTCGTGCCTTCCTCCTTCCTCCTTCCTCCCCCTATCTGGGCCAACTTCTTCTTTCTTCATCTGCGCTTCTTCTTAAAAGTGAACAGGCTTCCTTTTCCGTCCACGCTGCCATGATGATCATCTCAGGTTCGCCGGTCTTTTATCATCTAGTCTGGCATCCTTTCTGTCTGGCCTTCGACAGTTCGACCCGCAAGACTGAGGAAGCCTTCGTCTGTCTTGGTTCTTCCAGCGGTCTGACCAGGGTGCAACTTCTGACATCGTTCGGTGGCACCCTGAGTATCCATGGTCAGCCATCTTGAAGACTGTCAAGTCTCTCGCCTTCGAGAGGGCCGTCTTTAATTTTCAATGGCACTTGCTGCACCATGGATTCTACTCTCTCCAGTGTCTACATCGCTGGGCAGTTGTCAGATCTGCTGGTTGCCAGTTTTGCGGGTTGCTTGAAACCATTTCTCATGGTTTGTGTGCTCGTTTGCGCAGTCCATTTGGGATCGTCTCTCTCGTCATTATCTTCTGACTTTACTTACTAGTCAGTGCGATTTCTGATGGACTGCTCCACCGGTGCTGCGTATAAGCTGGACCTCGCTACTTCTATCGCATTTTTGAACAGAGCTTTGGCTGGCCCCTCAGCAGTGATCGGCTGGATTCCATCCGCCAGCCTCAGCCATCTGGAGGAGAGGCGCCATCCATCTCAGGTCCTTCCTCCATCTCGAATGGCATCGGCTTGGCCCAGCTACATTCCGGGGACGTTATTCATCCTCTCAGCGTCTCTGTAAGGTCATCGGAGGGGACTAAAACCACATCTTACCTTTTCACCTTTCCCCTCAATATTGATGACCCATCAGTGGGTGGACGGGCCTCTTTTTGAGGCATTTATTTAGAAGACGCAGCCCCTAGGGGCTGCTCGTTCTTTTAAGCACATGCACGCCTGACTTATGTTTTATGGGCGCTCCTCTGGAGACATTCCATCGGTTCCAGTTCCAACAGTGCCAGCCATAGGGGCTTTACATCGTTGGCCACATCAGTTCCACAATAGATAAAAGAATGCTTCAAGGATAACTCGTATTCATTTTCTTTTTTCTTCAATTTCAGGATATGTAAGAATTTTTCACTTTATTTCTTCTGTAGAGATGGACATGATTTTTGTAGACTGTGATCCAGATCATTTTGGCCATTATGCTTGAAGTTTACATCCATGATGTGATGCAGCAGTAACATCGTTTTTTTGATGCGGAATGTTGTATTCTCATTCATAATGCCAATTTGTCTCTTCTCCGGTAGTCATTTTCATTAACAGTTACTCAATGATGCCACATTCACGAATGTTCTGATGTGTGCCACTTGATTCCCATTGGGGCAGGGATTTTGTTTTCCATTCGGATTTTTCAACCTTTCAAAAACTGTTTATTTGTAGTTTATGTACTTTCTATTCTTCCCTTTAGCCCTTATGTAGTTTAAAATTTATTTAATTCAATTTTTACAAAGGGGGCTTTTGTTTTAACTGATTCTTGTCTCTGTATAAAATTTACTTATAAATGTTGGCTTGGCCTTTATGGTAGGGAGTAGTCCTCCTTTTTTTTTTAAATGATTTTAAATTTCCCTTTTGCCTTTTTAAAACAATTTCATTTCTTTCAAATTTATTCCTATTTGAAAGTTATTTATTCTGAATGAATGTGCAGATAAATAAACTATCATATTTTCAATAGATTTCTGCCTTGTATTGCTATTGACAGCATTTACTTTCTTTCCTTTTGGAAAGTGATTAATTTCTAATGTCATTGTATATGACAATAACTATAATTTTTATTGTTGGCCACACAGTTAACCACTTCAAGTTTTTACAATGCATTTCTTCCGATTGTGTCTTTCAAACTACACTACTGTTTATAAAAATCGCAACACCCTGATGGAATGGTCTAATCCATATGCAATTTGCAATATTTGCATACAATGGGTCAGAGTATAAATGATTAGATTTTCAGAGTAATTGCTTGAAAGAACACCATGCCTCGACGACGACGAAGGGTACCATATCAACAGCTGACAGACTTTGAAAGAGGACGCATAATTGGTCTGCGTGAAGCGGGATGATCGTATCGTGACATTGCTGCTCGTGTAGGACGTAATGCAACGACAATTATGCGTGCATGGAGGCAGTGGAGCGAAGAGAACAGGGCACACCGAAGACCAGGCTCAGGAAGACCCAGCACGACGACACCGTGAGATGACAGACACCTCTGTCGCATGTGTGTAGCAGATCGTACAGCCACTTCCACAGTGTTAGCACAACAGTGGGGTGCTACACTAGGCAGGACAATGTCTGCTAGCACTGTACGACGCCGTTTGATTTCCAGAGGATTGATGGCACGAGTACCATTGTTGCGGATTCCTTTGACTCAAAACCACCGGCGCCTCAGGTTGCAATGGGCCCATCAACACCAACAGTGGCAAGCTGAATGGCAACAAGTTGTGTTTTCAGATGAGTCAAGGTTTAACTTGCAGCACCATGACGGCAGGATACGAGTCAGAAGACATCGTGGCGAGCGCGACCTTCCAGAATGCATCCTGCAGCGTCATTTAGGACAAACGCCAGGGGTGATGGTGTGGGGTGCAATCAGTTACCATGGCCGTTCCCGTCTGATCAGAATCCATGGCAATCTGAACAGTGACCGGTACATCAGGGAAGTTGTGCAACCCGAGGTCATCCCCTTCCTGCAGAACCTTCCAGGCGCTGTATTCCAACAGGACAATGCCCGACCGCATGTGGCCAGAGATGTCCTCGCCTTTTTCCAAGCACATCAGACGCCCTTGTTCCCCTGGCCTGCTCGTTCACCAGACATGTTCCCAATCGAACATGTGTGGGACAGGGTTGCTCATCGATTGGCTCGTCAGACTCCTGCAGCAGCAACTGTGGATGAACTGTATACCCGTGTAGACAGAGCATGGCAGGACATTCCCCAGGCCCTTATTCAGAGCTTGTTTGACTCAATGCCACGACGTTTAGAGGCTGTAATTGCATCCCACGGTGGTTTCACCCGATACTAATGTGACAATAAAACGCATTGTATTGACCTGAAAATCTAATGGTTTCTTTTCTAATGCTCCAAATTTAATGATATGCAAATGCTCCAAATTTAATGCAGATTGGGCTATTCCATCAGGGTGTTGCGATTTTTATAAACAGTAGTGTACTTTCGTAGTTCAGTTCTTTAAATAAGAAACTTTGCTATCATTTCGAGACACTATAATTTAGTGTTTCAGTTATATTCTTTCTAGCTAACTTCATATCATTCATAATAAATAAATCATGAAAGTTTGGCAAAAAGTGTGCACGAAACTGTAAATCCACCCATTTGCATTTTGCCAAAAGTGTGCATTTCGGTAATTTTTTTTCTTTAAGCTAAAACATACTTTTTCTCTGGGGATTTTTTTTACAGTTGTTCTTAATGGTTTACTTTTTATGAAACTCAATTGTCATTTTGAGCAATTAATTTTGGGAAGCTTTACTATATTACATAGCTCTCTGAGTTTGATTTTAATTACATATGAAAATGTTTTTTAGCATAATTTGTCTTTCCGTATGAGCTTAATAATTTGAAAAGGAAAATAGTTTAATTTTCTTGTTTTTCACAAAATAAAATATTTTTTCTCTTACAATATTTTATCTTATTTTCTTTCCCTGCATTAATTTGGCATACAATCAATTCCTTCTTATAAACTTTAATTAAGAGGTATTTCCTCCTAATAATATTTCATTAATTTTTTCTTAAAAAAAGCAAACAAAAACACAACGCAGTTTAAACTAAGTTTAAAATATTAGAAAATCCACTATCTTGATCACAAGTTAGTTTTTATTTTATTAAGTTTAACGTTAAATCACTAATGTAGTGACTTTGCTTCTTTGAAATTAAATTTAATTTTGTCTTAGACCAATTTGCGTCAACTTAACTCATTCAACAAAAATGTCACAATTTGGACGTGACAAAGTATAACTTATAAATAATTCCAAAGCGAAATATTTAAATTTAGTTCATTATCTTTCAAATAGTGTTTTTTTTTTTTAACTTTTTTAGATACTGTAGCATAGCATCTGCAGTGAAAGCATTGAGATCAAATTTGCTAATTAGCTTCAGCAAGCAACATACGTAGATGTAGCAAACATATATCAAACATGAACACTTACTTTCTACCACTGAGGACATTTTATTAAATGTAATAAATATAAATGTTTAATTTTAAAACCGCAGATGTAATAAATTTTGACATTTATTCATTAATATATTGATCATATTTAAATATTAAAAAAATTCTACTCTCTACGAGCTTCAATATTTGAAGTTTTAAAAATTTATTATGTTTATGCATAGAAAAATCACTAAATTTCTGTCGCCCACATGTCCATAGTCTAGTTAACCATACACCCCTTGACTCTCGCTCAGTTGTCTATCGCCCGGTTGTCTCGTCCATGTCGCTCCTATTCAGGCAGACAATGCCAAGAAAACATACCTCAGACCATAGTATTCCCACCACCACCTTGTACTCTTCCATCAATGGTTGCAGGCCGATCCAACAACGGTTCTTTTCGGATCGGTGATTTATCGGAGAAACCGTTTGCCAATTTTGAGAGGTCCAATTCAATATTAATTATAGCCGTTTTTGCTGATGCACCTGTCAGTTTTTGCTGATCCAGCGGTCTGTTTGCGTCAGAGCCCAGGTGTCACGTGCAAACAGTGAAAGCAGTGAAAATACAACAGAAGTACTGAGACGTGGAATTGAAAATATTAATTCTACTTTAATATTCTACTTTAATTAGCATTAAGTTCACCGGAAAAAAATGGATCCCCTAACATAGCAATACAACAGCATTCTTCATAATAAGAAGCTTTGCTTAAACACGGAAGAGTTCTTCTCTTGCCGCTGAACCGAAACTACAGTCTCCAACGCTCCGCTGTTGTGATGATACCTTCAAACACGAGTATAACTATGTAAAATAAAACAGTGGAAGCAAATAAACAAGTAAAATAGTTTAAGTAAAAAAGAGGACTATATTATATTAATAGTTTAATTGGAAATTCTCCTTTACAAATTATAATAGAAAAGATAAAATAAATTACAATAAAATATATACATTGAACGACCAATTTATTAGAGACACCCCGCTAATAGCGTGTTGCGCCTCCTTTAGCGGCGAGAATGCCTTAATACGTGCTGACATGGATTCAACAAGGTGTCGAAACCGTTGCGGAGGAATAGCAGCCCAGGCTGACATCACAGCGTCCCATAATTGGTGCAGGTTGGACGGTAGTGTGGGAAGGCGTCGGATGGTTCTCTCCACTTCATCCCATAAATGCTCGATCGGGTTGAGGTCGGGCGAACGAGCTGGCCACTGAAGCCGGTGGAAATCCGCGTCATGTTGCTCGAACCAGTCCAAGACCATTCGAGCACGGTGACAGGGAGCATTGTCCTGCTGAAACTGTCCGTCACCACCAGAGGGAACACAGTCATCATGAACAGGTGCACCTGATCGGCAACAATGTTCAGATAGTGTGTCGCATTCAGGGATGTGTCTACGGATATCAGAGGATCCAGTGTGTCCCAAGAGAAGACAACCCAGACCAGCACTCCTCCTCCACCCGCCTGTACGGTTGTCTGCTGACAGGATGGGTCCATGGCCTCATGCTGTTTGCGCCAGATGCGCAGTCAGCCGTCCGCATGATGAAGTAGGAACCGTGATTCGTCGGACTAGGCGAGCTTCTTCCACTCATCCACTGTCTAGTGGTGGTGCCTGTCTGCCCTTAGCAGGCGGGCTTTCCTATTTTGCGGTGACAGCGACGGTATCCATGCTGGCCGCCTGTTGTTAAACCCAGCTCGGTGCAAGGTGCGCCGCACCATGTGCTCCGAAATGGGTTGGGATGCTCCCTCAATGAACTGCGCTGCAATTTGTTGAGCTGTTCCCGTCCTTTTGCTGTGGATGATTCGTGCCAGTCGCCGTTGGCCTCGTTCATCCATGGCCCTGTTTCGTCCGGAGTTGTGTTCGTTGGAGGTTGTTTTTGGCATAATGCCATTCACGGAATACCCTTGACATTGTTGCACGGGAATGGCCCGTCGAACTCCAACGATCATGCCCCGTTTAAACTCGGTCAAATCCTTGGATATTCAGTCCACTTCTGCTGCTGCCTGCAACTTGTGATCCAATGCATCCTTTTTATACACCGCTTCGGCCTGTTCCATTGTTTTGGTGTCACTGGGAGGCCGATCTATTTGCTGTACGAGGTGTGTCTAATAAATTGGTTGTTCAGTATAGTTCACTAATTATAGTCCAATATTGTATGTGATGGTTGAGTCGAAGATGCTGAAGGAGTTGAAGAAATGTAGAACTTGAAGAAAGAAGTTAATATTCTTGAAGAAATAAATATCAGAAGGAAATAAAAGATGTTCTTGAAGAAATGAAGTTCAGAAAGAATTTGACGAGTTGAAGAAGTTGTGTTTTTTAGAAGGGAACTGGAGATGTTGAAGAAATGTATAATTTTGAAGCTTTTTGAAGAAGTGAAGTCCAAATAAAATAAACAAAAGTTCAAAAACGCTTTCTAATCTTTCCAGTCTATCTTCAGTTGGAATACTTTTAAATTAACTAAAATAAAGAATTAGATTTAAAATAAACGAGCAAAATAAGCAAGTAGTTCACACAAGCAAAATTATTGCGAAGCAATTCCAATAGTCCTCCGCTGTTGCTAACAATACACGATATTCAGTAACCCTTAATATCTTAATTAAATTCCCATAAATATTAATTGTGTAGCTTACTTTTCATCGTCTTTTTATTTGTCCAAACCGATGAATGTCGTTAGTTCGAAATCCTGCGGGAAACACTCCAACACAACGCATTTGACCGAGCTGAACTTCTTATACTGCATGATGTAGAAGATTTGACGGATGTAGAAGAAACGAAGGACGAGACACACGAATCTTGGTATAAAAATATTAAATAATAAAAATTAAACACACAGTGATAAGGCCCTGAGAAAACCTGACGTTTCAGATATAGGCTATCCTTTGTCAAATCTAGAGGATAATAGAGAAAGGATAGTCTCTATCCGAATCGTCAGCTTTTTTTTTTAGGGTCTTACCACTCTGTGTTTAAGTTTAATTATTTATTATTTTACTTATCTTTCCGAAACTGCAAATCAAAAGGTCGTTAAAACTGGATCGATATTGAGCGGTCTCCATAACGAGAGTGAGTCCGATAGTCCTATTTCCCGATTTAACGATTTCCCTCGGGAAATATAGCGAATACACGATCGTTAAATTCAGTATGCCCGTTGGGTACTTCGTGAGCAAGGTAATCTAGAATAAGGTTGTTCTAGGTCACCTTGCTTTGTGAGTAAGGATCAAACCATCGCAATCGTATGCAACAATAACCAAAACTTTAATATTTGCGGGAATCACAGGTCCGTGGTAGCACTCCTTTGCAATATGGCCCCAACGCTGTTCCAATTTGTATTTCTCCGTAGACTTTCTTCTGAACAGAATGTGTTCAGAACATGCGCAAGGCTAGGAAAGGCAATGCCCCTTATATCTTGGTATGTGCCAATACATTTAGGATCGCACATTTCAATAGTCTCCTCCAGCGCTGCTGTGATCACTAGCAAATTTCCAGCCCTCAAGTTTTCGGTAGCACTTCTCGAAAGTCAGTGATAATCCGCTTTTGCAGATTTGATTTGTCGCTCGTTTTGCCCTTGACAGTAACAACTGATATGTATGCAACGGATAAACATCTCATCTTGTATACTGGTAAGCGAGCTCGCCTCATCTGCTATGCGATGCTGATGACAAAGTAAGAGGTAATTATAATAAAGTATATAACATACGTGAATAATTGTATAACGTATGAATATTGACTTTGATAACATACGTGAATAATTTTTAATTCATTTATTACAGTAATCATCAAGTAATTAATTTGGTATCACTGATTATTTCAGGAAAAACATGTAATGATTTAATTCGCGTACTCGCTATTATATTGTTGAGCGTGCTTTGCCAAATTATCGCTTACTTCCTCTGTAGTTTCCAAGTTATTACTAGTTGAGATGTCCGAGCTTTTCAAGGCAAAACGAAGGCGGGATATCAGTATCTATCTACTCTACCTATTGTTTAAGGTTTGAGCCTGAGACTTGTTAATTGTCACTGCATAAGTTGTGCGAACGGGAAATTATCAGTCGCCTATAACGGTATTCTTGGTATTAAAACGAATTGTCCGGCGTTATCCCCGCTGAGTATTGTAGCTTGCATTAAACCTGATTATTCGGAATTGGCTTGTTGTATTGTTTAATAGCTCAAACGTTCAACGTAATGACCATCGACTCCAATATATTTTTCTTAAATTGTACAAGATTTATGCAATTAATATACACCTGTGATCTGAAAGGTCACAAAAAATAGCCCGAAATCTCAACGTATTTCATCACCTTTGAGAATAGCCTTCGGAGAATATTGGGCATTTCCTGTAGGGACCGCATTACCAATGAGGAAGTCTTACAAAGAAGCGGCTTGCGGAACTGGAACAAATCGTCGCCCAACACAGGATGCACCTGGCTGGACATATTTTCATAGAGGAGAAATAAGACAAAGCGCGCTAATTCTTCTGCGCAAGTTACAAACATCCCCAAATCGTGTGACTCGAAGCCCCGGCAATGTTGGCACCCAAAATCACTCACTATCCCCTCATGCCTTTCCTCGCAACAACCATTCGTCTTATGGGGAATTATCTTCCTGAAAATGCTAAACGACCCGGTCTTTGCATTGTAAACAGCGCTGCTTCGCTCTCATCCATCTCCAAATTGCACCCGAAATCGCTCTCTAACTTATTTCTCCTCTAAGGCAACTTTGCTATTCCCTGCCAACGCATAACCAAGGGTGATGCACTGAGTCCCGCCCAAAGGAAAACGGAGACACATTTCATGATCTGGCGGACAACATTCAAAGCAGACCTCAAATCTATCGGGGTTTCATGGAAAGAAGCTGAAGTCGCTGCAGCTGATCGGGTCCACTGGTAAACACATGTTGAAACCAGAGACAAATGAAAGAAAGAGACTGGCAGTGACCTCCCCTCTAGTGGTGCCTTCGCCAAATCGGTTTGGTTTGGTTTCTTTGGTATTAACGCCCTTTTCAACTTCTATGGTCATTTCAGGACAGGGTTATAGCAACACCTCCTAGAAAGAAAGCCAAACAACTGAAACGTCATACATTGTTACCTCATCATATTTCGACCATTGTTAATCGCATTTCTACCAATGATAAGCTTTAAATTTGGTCGACTTATGATGATGACTTTTCAGTTGTGAGGCTTTCTTTTTAGGAGGTGTTGGTTATAGGGGCGGCAAATTTTGCCTCGCAAGGGTTCTTTAACGTGCAGCCAGCAAATGACAACACTGGACAAAAGGGTTCTTTAACGTGCAGCCAGCAAACGACTACACGGGACCAACATCTTTACTTCCCTTCCGAAGGAAGTGCGTGATCTCAGGATTTTCTCCCTGAAAAAATCCTCGTCGTCCTCGCCCGGAATCGAACCCGCGTCCTCGGGCATCAGAGGCGATCACGCAACCACTGAGTTAGCGAGGCCGATGTGAAACAATCGCAAACAATTGCTTATTGCAATATGTGGATTAATAAATTGATTATTTTATTGAACTGAGAATTATTTCTTCCTTTTCTTTTAATTTAAAATTTTTAAATATTTGTCTTTTAAAAATTCGTTAGGCATTGAATCAGTTATTTGGAGTCATTAAGAGTATACGTTATCGTTAGTTAATGCAATAAAGTTTTATTAAAAAAATTAGAAAACAGGTTATGCTTACTAATACTTCTAGAAATCATCTACACAAACAGCTGAAATTACATCGAGAATATATGCCGCCTAAGGTTTTTGCCAATCGTAACATGGCGAATGCTGCACTTCCGCTGGCACCAGTAGCGCTCAGCGAAATGAATAGGGCACTGCCAGTCTCTTTCTTTTATTTGTCTCTGGTTGAAACAATGCGCTCAACGGCGCGAGAGGAACTAAGGACTAATCAGGGCCGTTCTGAGGAATTTTGGCTCCTCAGGCCAGGAAAGAAAATGGCGCTTAATAATATAGAGTGTCCATAAATTATCTTTATAACTTTAGACCAGGGCGGCTGTCCAAGATTTCTGTCCGCGGGCAGCGCCCGTGCACGCGAGTAATCCCCCCCCCCCCT
>JAHWFO010017072.1:1925872-1941994 GCA_023313115.1 Rhysida immarginata
TAATTATCAATTCGACACTGTAAAAAAAAAAAAAAAAAAAAAAAAACCGAGGCAGTTTACCATTTTATATCCTTCGTTTTAATGTGACAATTTTCTCGATATCAGGTAGAAATGTTCTTTTCCCGATAGAACACGACTGCATATTAAGCATTTAGAATCCGATCTGTGAACAGTGAAAAAAAAACCCAGATTCTCCCACTCCGGTTTAAATACTGGTTCAGTGATTTTATGCTTTTTCGGAATGTGCGCTATATTATGCGAGACTTAAAACAAGCAAGTACTGTCCGCACGCCATGAGAAGACCGCTGAGTTGCTAAATGTGCTCGTATGGTGTCGGTCTTCAACTCAGCGGTCTTCTCGTGGCGTGCGGACAGTAACAGTAACAAAAGAAATAAAGCCTCATTTTATGGAATCGCCCCCTAAAGTCTGGCAACACTGCATAGGAAAAACTATACCCCGATGATCATGTGACTTTTGAGTGCCCTGGCCTGTCTCTCGTTGGCCTAGATTTCACTCGAATGACGTGTTGTCACGTGTCAATGTGAACAAGAAAGGATCGATAGGCAGTGTTAAGCAAATAAATTTATTGAAAAACAAAATGAATAAATAAATAAAGTTGACGCAGTGGAATGTTTCAAGTGAGGGTTGCAGTTTAACTACACGAGGCACGAACTCTTGAATGACGTGAGGATCACCTCTGACGTTGTTTCTATATGGAGTTCCAACAGACGGGTAGAACAACACTTCAAACAAAGAAGAAACTATAATTACAGTCAACACTTTCAGACTCTACTTGAGTTAAATAATAAATCAAGCGACGCACTATGTCTTTCGTTCGTCGCACACTTCGCTGCCAGTCAATTTCTCAGCGAGAAAATTTCACCGACGGGATTGCGTCCATTCTTGAGCTAGGGGTGAATAACGATAAATAAGATGAGTGACGATACCAGAAAGATAACTCAGTTCTAAAATTGAATGCCGTAGGAATTAAATGTCGTGGGATTTAATTATAAAAGTTACTGTCCGGTTGCCGGTACTGTTCGGTTCGAGAAGTAAGACACATTTCGGGGATAAAGAAAGAAAAGTTCACAAATTCACGGTCGGCGAGGTAGATGCAGAGATTCGTCTCGTTGAAGCATGCGGCTTACGGAGAAGCCAGCGAAAAGGCGGAGTATTCCCCCTGTTCCTTGTTCGTGGTACAGGGCGAAAGAAAACGGAAACACTCCAGCGCAGACGCTGTCAACTCGGTCAGCTCCAGCCGTCTCAGGAAACGCCGCTTCAAAATACGAGAATAGTTCAGTTCGTACGTGACAGTGGAAGAAAGACAAATGTCTAAACACTAGCACACGTACCTGACGAGGGAATGGACTCGTCGTTGTCGTTGCTTTCGCTCCGACGTTCTCGGGCGTCTTTCGCACACGATAATGTTGGCCGGTCGCCTCCTTGCTGGACGCTGTCGTAGGCCAAGGGCGCCAGTAATCGATACAGGCACGAGGCAAGGGTGCTTACGAGGGGTTGCGCTTGTTGTTGGCAAGACTCGATGTCGGCGACCGCTTCAGCGGCTTCTATACGTGGCGGACGTGAAGCTCTGTCTCCCGTCGGTTCATCGTGGCGGGGAATTGCCTGGCGCCGCTGTCGAGAGCTCGCTCGCTGTTGCTGTCGGCTTGCCTGATGCTGGCGACGGCGATAGTTCGTTCGACGTCGGCGTCCGTCTCTTTGCTCTGACGGGTTATTAACCAGCCGCTGTTCCTGCCGACGCTTGTAGTCGTTTCGTTCTAACGTCGAGCGAACATGGCAAACGATGTTTTCTTTACGATTCTCTGTCGTATTCTCTCGTCGTTTGTCTTTCCCGCTCGCTTTCCTCTTACGTCGATTCCTGTCGGCCAATCCCGATCCAAAACGTCGATCTCTCGGATTGTCGACCAATCGTACTTTTCCCCTATCGTCGTTTCGGAGAACCGAACGTGAAAACGTCTTCGAGCGACGATGTTTGACACGTGACACGTGCATTAGGGATAAACAATTGAAAGAATATGAGCGCCATATCGAATTTCTAAATAGTTGGAGTTTGTATTGTTGCAACGGCGCTGCATGAAAATCGTATTGTTGAAAAATGCCGCCCGCTTTATCAACAGAGCAGAAATGCAAGATTGTCGAATGGTATTTCGAGACAAAATCACCTGTAACCGTGCAAAGAAAGTTCCGGAAGGAGTATAAGTGTCGAGACGCACCAGGCAGGCAAGCAATCAAGGATTTTGTCAAGCAATTTCGTGCCACTGGATGTGTTAAAGGCAAGAAAAAAGGCGGGAGCGAAGCTCGTGTTCGAACGGCCGAAGTTGTCGAAAATGTTCGCACAAGGTTGGTCGATTTCCCTACCAAAAAATCTGTTCGCCGCCTATCCATTGAAGAAGGGCTGTCGTAAACCACGACGTGGCGAATTTTGAGAAAGGATTTACACCTGTTCCCGTATAAGATCCATGTTTATTAGGAGTTAACAGACACTGGAAGACAGAAGCGACAACAATTTGCGATGGAGTTTGGAGCAGAAATGGAAGCCAATCAGGACATTGTGGACAACCTGTGGGTGTCAGATGAGGCCTTCTTCCATCTGTCAGGTGACGTTAATAAACACAACGTTCGTTTTTGGGGTTCCCAGCACCCTCATGAGATCCATAAGTCACCTCTTCATCCACGAAAGGTTATGGCTTGGTGCGCGATTTCCAAAAGAGGCATCATTGGTCCGTTCTTTTTTGAGGGCACCGTAACGTCACAGGCTTACCTTAACATGTTGGAAACCTTCTTCATCCCCGAGCTGCGAAGGAGGCGTATACCGCTTCGACATCAATGGTTTCAACAGGATGGGGCTAGGCCTCACACCACTAATGAAGTGCTAGACTTTCTCAATCAGAAATTCGGAAACCGTGTCATTTCAAACAGGTTTCCAGATCGATTCGGGGGTGGCTTTCTTTGGCCCCCTACGAGTCCTGACCTAAACCCATGTGATTTTTATCTCTAGGGGTTCCTTAAAGACAGTGTGTTCACTACGGCACCAAGAACCCTAGACCAGCTGCGACAAAGCATCGTCGACTGCTTCACTCTTGTGGATGCAGAAATCCTGAATAGAGTTATGAACAACTTCACCATTCGGCTGCGAGCAGTTCAAAACGTTCGTGGTGGCCACATTGAGCATATCATCAAGACTTTTCCACGGGAATAAAAACTCCGAACTGCCTAAAATATCATACTGAAATGCTAAGATTGTAAACATTAATGGGTGAATAAATCATAGTACTGAAATGGTCAGAAATTGACTGAATCACCCTGTATATATCTATGTGACATAGTTTTTTTTAAGTAATTTTCTTTATCCGTTAAAGACTTTATCTTCACCCTGTACATATGTGTTAAACCTCCGTTTTAAAAACGAGGAAAACATAAAAGATTTAGATTTGTGCGAGCACTTCTTGGTTCAGGAACTTTTCATTTAGTCTTTCTATTGTGACGTGCCACTCCCTACCCTCGATAGTCTATAGAGTATAAATTGTAAGGGGGAGGAACTGTCAGGGGTTCGGGACCTGGATTAATTCCTAAAGAAATGCTGGTACAGAGACATTAAGCAGGTTTCACACATTTTATTCATAAGCTTATACAGGGTCGGTCGGTACAAGGGTATCTTAAGCATAATCGGAGGGGCCCCTCTAAAACTAAACCTATTATCTTAAGCTATAATGAGATACATGTACAAGTCTTTGACATGAATGTAACAGTCAAGAGTCATCAAAACTCCGAGCGTACACAGAAGTACAATCAAATACCACAATCAGGCCTTGTCACTATAGAAATCAGATCCAGTGGAAAGAAGTACTACCAACTCCCGTAAAGCATTCCAAACAACACGCATGAAAGCGTAATGTGACCCCTTTTGTTTATACGCATTGAGGGGAGGGCACCTTAACCCCTCCTTGGCGAGTGGTAGTATTTAATTTTACAGCCTTACTGCGGAATCCAATGGGACTAGGTGTTTCCACTTCAAAATCCAGTGCACCCTCCCTAATGGCACTTCGCTCTGTAATTATACGGATGAGATATATAGATCAACCTGTTTCATGGGTTACTTCTGCTCGAAATCGATGGCACAAGCTGTCTGATTCATTTTCATCCTTCTTAAAGCAATTAACACTTCCTAAAGAAAAGAATAGTAAATGCAACACAAAGTCTCCAATAACTCGCAACACCGTCTGGGCATGCTAATCAACCAAACCATCAGTACATAGACTTTAAGGAGAATGTTTGGAAGCATTATAACACTTATTCTTCCTGTATACGTGCAAAAGTCGCATTTTAGTTGCACTACATATGGCAAGACTTCGCTGCTCCGTTTCTTTTCCGCACTTGGGGGGGGGGGGGGGGGGTGGGAAGGGGGGCACCACTCAAAACAAAAAGACAAATCGGTTCAAAAGTTACTCACCCGGATGTCATCTTAATTGCTCCAATCACCTTCGTTTTACTCGGTAGTATTCATTCCCATATCACGGTCAAAATTGTCATCGCTGGGCTCAGGCCTCTCTCCTTCAGATCGAACACGCAATGGCTGCCATCATCACGCTGACACCGCCGCTTTCCTGCATAGCTTGATAAAGTTCTATTAAGCTCCGAATCTCATTAAAATAAACTTAATACAGTATTACCCACTTATAACGAACACGGTTAGAACGAACACCCGCATATAGCAAAAAAAAATTCAGTCCCAACCCAGTGAGTCCATTTTCTATGCATTTTTACACGTTTATTGAGAAATGTTTTTGAAATAAATCCGGTTACAGCGAAGGGAAATCGACGAAATTTATTCTGAAAATATCACTAATTGTTACTATAAGTCGGTCTAGACCGTATGCGTAGACACGTGTAACATTCTTTCCTAACAGCGATTTTTCTTTATTGTGATTGGTTGGTTAAAAATTCCCGCCATCACGGCCGCCACGTCTAGTTGAATGATCACGTGATTGTACTTGAACCACTTGAACCAATCATATGATTGTGCCATCACATGGTTAACTGCAAGGCTCATGAGCATTTATGGGCTTGGTTGATTTTGTCAAGTCATTCATGCAAAACTTTTCAAGGAATTCAACATGTACACCAAAGCGAAACACTCTATCTGTAGAGTTAAAGTTAAAGATTTTAGAAGCACGCCATCGCGGAACAGAGCCAGAGAATCCAAGATGGCGGAGAGGAGAGCCAAGAAAGTGACGATAAACCAGAACCGCCCATACCATCATCGAAGCAGATGGACTCGCTGATGAATCAAGTAAAAAATTACTTAACCATCTACGGTGATGTGCCAAACGAAATTTTTGAAAGTTATCTTAAGTTGCATAAATTTATAAACAAAAGTTATGTAAAAACTATGAAACAGAAAATCATATCGGATTTTTTTCATCCTGAATAAAATTGACTAAAACAATAATTATGCCTAGTTTTATGCTTAGTTTTAATTCTATGACTGTACGTACATTTTTATTACTTTCGGATATAACAAAATCGGGATATAACGAAAAGAAACTTCGTTCCCTTGAATTTCGCTATAAGCGGGTGATACTGGTATACTCATATTAAATGTTAAGCATAACTTGGGTGCTAATTGCACCAATTATACTGACAAGAACTCCTCTAAAACACGTAGGCTATACAATATGAGGAGCAAAGCAAAAAAAAAAATGACCGCTCAACACGGCGGTTTTTAGAGGAAAAAAATAATATAATACCCATTCTATTTACCAACAATACTCAATATAATAGATAAACGATTGTTTGCTGGAGGCTAAAAAAAAACTCTTAAAAACTAACAATGTCAGTCGCCAACAAACATCGCAACAAACGAAAACAAAGAGACACACGCGACCGACTCTGCGTTGTTAGCAAAACGCTCGCAAAAGAGCGGCCGTGCACCCATTAAACTAAACACGATCAACGAAACACATTCACACCCAACAAACTGACTAACACAACCCACCACAAACAGAACACATCCTAACCACACAAACAGAAAAACAAACGGCAAACAAACCGCTCACAACGATCAAACAACAAAACAAAGCATCGCTCATAACGATCAAACAACAAAACAAAGCATCGCTCATATCACTCGCGCACATCCCTCCCATAACCAGTCGTTCGCTATTTTCCCTTCCCGTCGGACATATGCAACCCTAACTGACATCAACATGTCACACTAATCTCATTGCAGAAGCAGATTTAATTGACTATATGCCGTGTATGCATTAACTATTTCAGGGCTGTTTTCTTATTAAGTAGCGGAAGAATGAAACACATTGATTTTACAATGTTCAACTGTCCCCTTCATATTTTCCACATTTTTGACTTAGAAGCTGGAAACTCGGAACGCAGCTTACCATAGGCATGTCCTACTTCACTATTTAATTTGGTTATGATTGGCCCACTGGGGTCGGAGTTACGAGGGTGGGAGTTAGAGAAAACCAAGTGATCTGTGTGGTATTTAGATATGTAAAGGAGTGATATTCGATATGCTGATTACTTAAGGGAAGATCTACATTACTATAAAGTTTTGCCAAATTGTCCCAGTGGGGTCGGAGTTTTGGGAGTGGCAGTCACTTGGTCTTTAAAACTATGGCAACATATGGCTTGTGTGATATATCAGTCGATCGAAAATGATGAGAAAGGAAAGACGATAATTTTTTTTTGTTTTCTAATACTACGTACGAGAAAATCAATTTTTGATTAAAAAAAAATTGGAGGGTAAAAAGTGGAGATAAAGGGATAAAAATAGATGAACTCAGGGCTTCCGTTACTTTCCCGTACCGTCCTCGGGGGGATTAATTTCTTGTTGTCAATAAGGCATTATTGACTCATGCCGAGCATTATCTATTTCAAGAAACGACCTGCGTGCTTTCAGCCAGGTTTAGTTTATATTTAAAAATTAAAATAAGTAATCACTTGTAAATGATATTATAGATTGGAAGTTTACAGAGCTCAGATGGCCATTATATACAGGTTCACTAAAAAAAATTACAAATCAACGATATAATTAAAAACAGATATGTTTACTTCTTTATAAGAGAATCTAAGTTTTTTTATTTGCACTTTCTTCTCTTCCTAATGAAAATGACAGGGTCGAGTCACATTATTATGACCACCCCTTACGTTTGTCTTCGGGGTTGCCCAGCCGAGGAACTATATCACGTGTTGGGAATTGGTTAGGTGACTATATAAGGTAGGTTTCCACTATGTTAAAAACATATCACTCATTGCTGCAATGGTCACCGCACCCATGCTGACGAAGGTTCACCGCCAAAAACGGCTTCAATTTGTCCAACAGTACAGAAACTGGACCACTTCTGACTGGAAAAAGGTTGCCTTCTCCGATGAGTCACGATTTCTGCTATCGGAACACGTAGGCCCAATGAAAATGAGACCCATACCATGACACGGTTTCCTTCGAACTTCACAGTAGGCGCCACGCTGTCAGGCATCATCAGACCCAAACTCGACCATCTGATTGCCAGAGCGTGTACCAAGATTCATCGCTCCATAAGACATGCTTCCATTGTTCCATGATCCAATTTCGGTAAGCTGTAGCCTACTAAATATCGCTTCGCATTGATTCTGCTAAAGTGAGCAGAAGCCCACGTTTATGGAAACCTAGGCCCTGAATTTCCAGTGAATGATGATTGCAATGGTGATATTTCAAGTGCATTTCGGAACTCTATAGCAAGTATTTCAGCTGAGGACTTGTTTCACTATAGTGCTAACGCTCGAAGATCTCTAGCTGCCATTTTCTTTGGCCTACCATGTCAATGACACTGCTTTTTGAGATTTCCACTTGACAGTGATAACTACTGGAACGAGAAGTTTGCAAAATGGCAGAAATCTTGCGTGCATACTTGCTGCATAGGTAAACCCTATGAGCTCTATTGAGCGATCCATACTTCACCAATAAAAATGAGTCCAATAAGCATGTTTCCATCTATATTACCTTTGACATCATAGACATACACATGTAAATTGGATACGTAACATTTTTTGAGAGATTTCCGGAAAGTTTGATCATATAGTGGCCTATTGCGCGGGAGAGACTTTTTAAAGCGATCTTATTCTAGGGAAATGAAATATGACTTGTTATAAGCATTCTTATTTTTGATGAAAAATAGGAAAGAAAATTCCGCAGCCTGGATTCGAACCAGGAACCTTTGGCTCGGACCGCCAACGCGCTAACCAATTGCGCCACTGCGGCCATGAAAGCGAACCGCTATTTGCATGACCTTAGGGCTTGGT
This sequence comes from Rhysida immarginata, assembly GCA_023313115.1. Lineage (NCBI taxonomy): Eukaryota > Metazoa > Arthropoda > Chilopoda > Scolopendromorpha > Scolopendridae > Rhysida > Rhysida immarginata. The sequence goes on from JAHWFO010017072.1 coordinate 1,934,186, forward strand.
TAGAGCAGTTACCTAGTTCGCAGGCTGGGACTATCTTTCCTAAGGCGTAAATTCTTAAAGGATAAATCATTAGATGGTCAGTGAGGGTTTTAATGGTACGCCTACCTCAGCTGTTCGAATTAATGATGAAAAATAGGAAAGAAAATTCCGCAGCCTGGATTCGAACCAGGAACCTTTGGCAAAAAAAAAAAATTAAAAAATGGGAAGTCAATAACGTCCCAATAGACAAGTTATTTCATTAATGGAGCGATTTATTTCAGTTTCTTATTTTCTCTGTCACTCAAAAACTGGAGAGTTGAACTGGAATTGACAGTAGATCTTAATATACAGGTATCTCACCTAAAGTGAACCAATAGCCAGCTTATAAAAAACAAATCTGACCAAGTCGCCATTACTGTACATCTATGAAGGATTTTTGTGTATTCCATTTCCAAAAAAGACCGATGCTATTTTCGAATATGGAAGTCAATTTTTAAATATGCAATGGAAACCTCTATTTTTAATGGTATTTTCAAATTGTATACAACATTTGAGAAATGTTTTATTCTTGATTTTTTTTCCAATTGATTCAACCGTTTGGGAGATAGAGGCAATCAAAGTGTGGTGTGTTTGTATTTAAAGAAAGGCCAAAAAACAGAAATTGTTCATCAATTTAAACGAAAACAAAGGTTGACGGTGCGTCTATAAAAAATAAATAAATGTATGATTTCACTAAGATGCATTTTTGGTATCTTCTTAGTTACTTCAATAATTCTTAGTAAGAAGGAAAGAAACTTATTTAAAATTTACAATATTGGGCTTGAGTGAGGACGTTTTTCCATTAAAAATTCATTTTAATTAATTTAAGCATGCGCTATGCATTGTCTCCAAAAGGCAGTAATTAATTCTGGATTCTGAGCTATTAACCGCTCTATTTAATTTCTCGTAAACTAAAGTGGATAAATCTCGTGCAAAGTGAAGTAAATTATTAAGAAGATGAATGATCAATGTTACAAGGCCAGTGGAATAAATGTAACTAATATGATGTAGGTGATTGACGAGACAACTGTTTGCAAATCATGACGAAAATGAATCTTTTTAGTTCAAGTTGACTGGAACGTAGGAAATTTGGGTCACGGCTAACGAAGAAATCGATAGAGTGTGAGAAATAGAAAGAAAAAAACAAAGTGAAAGCTCGAATCATGAACTTAATTCGCCTTAAGTAGATTTTCCGTTTAAAGCAGGTTAATGAATAATTTTGTTCTTATATATCTTCCTGTGAACTTTATGCATGTATAGACAAAACTTTCGCCTTACAGAGATCCCAGTTTTTCCATGTTTCATTGTAGATTCTGATTTCAAAACCTTAAATTTCGATAAGAACTTACATTTGAAATGTCACTTATGAAAATTGAGATAACGTAGTCTTTCACAGATATGAAATGTCTTTGATATGAATATGGGTAATTTTTGGCCAGCAAAACGGAATATATGTGTTAAGAACGATTGTGCGCATCTTTCACTGTGGCATTTCGGAGAATTTAATTTGAAGAATACTGTTAACAAAGTAACATCACATAATGAATTTTGCCGACTGTCCTCGAGGATATTCAAAAATCATTCAGCCTAATCTCGATACTTCTGGAGATTAGGAAGATGAGAATGAGTAATCATAAAAAACTTACTATAGAAACAAAATATCATCATAGAGGATGACGCCGAACCGATTGACACATTTTAAGTGATCATAAAAAATGGTACGCAAAACAAAACAAATAAACAACAACACCATTTAATAGACCGAAATATGCCATTTATTCTACAAAAATTCCAAACCAGGGAATCTCTTGACCCAGAAATTTTAAATGTAGATCTAGTGAAACGATAATAGAAAGATATGCACCCATCAGTACTCAATGAATCCTCTGTAAGTTTTAAATCTTCTCTAACAATTATAAGAGTCCACTGCGGTCGCTCTTTAAATGAATGTTGATCCAAGTCTGATCCTAATCTTTCAGAGCCGGACAGGTGGCCGAGAGGGCTAGGGCGTAGGCTTTCTAGTTCTCAAGTCCAGCTGGTCGTGGGTTCGAATCCCGCAGCGGGCATGGATGTTTGTCCCGAGCTGCGTACAGATATAACTTGTGCAAAAGGCGCAAAATGACCTTAGTAGTCGACTCCAAAAATTCTAATAAACCAATCAACCTAATCTTTCAGATCTTCGGCCGTAAAGGTGACAAGAGATAATGATGATCTTCCAATGTGATTGCACAGCCTTTATTAGCCGATGGACAATAGGGTTTAAATTAGAAAAATCTTGGCAAAGGCTCATCCTCTTTTTTTGCATGAGAAGTCTTTAGTGTTGACTGAAGAAACAGGAAGTTAGGGAAGAAGTGAAGGAACAGAGAATTAATGAATCAAACGCATGTAATCAATTGAAAATGGGGAATGTTTTCCTATCCACCCCTTTATAGTAATTTTTGAGGGCTCTAATTTGGATTAAATTTGGTACTTAAGATCTTGTATATCGTACTCAAGGTATTGATTTCAGTGCTTTGAGCATGCAAAAGTAAATTGTCGATTTGAGGTTTGCGGCAAATGTGGAAATCAGGGACACGGAAAAGGTAATTGCAATTCTTCGTTGTGGTGGTTGTAATTGCAAAGGAAGTCACCCCTACAATTTCGCGGGATTGCTCGATTTGAAAAGATGAAAAACAAAGACAATCGATCCGCATTAGTAACAAGTGTTCGTATCGGGAGGCAAAATTGTTGCATCGTTCTTTGCGCTCGTATGCAAGAACTTTACAAGCAAACAAACTGGAGCCCAAGAAGTCGAAAAATAGGATGGCATTAAGGGAGAGCTTGAGTTGATCAAGACTAAGGAGAATGGAAACAGTGCTCGACAAAAAAAAAATATTACGACAAAACGTTCAGGTGATAAAAGTCTAATAAAACAACGGAAAAGACGACAAGACCCTTTTAATAAGGCAGACTGCAGCACACCCGGCGATTAATTCGTTGTTTTCCGAGTTTGAAGTGGAAATAGCCGAGAATGACAATGAAATGAGAAGTTTAAGAATAACATTAACTATTGTCTAGTATACTTTTTCCCATTTTCAGTGATTCATTTTACAAGAGCGGTAAAATTGAATTTTTATACCCAAATGCTTGTACATCATAAATCCTGTACGTAAACCAGCGTACAGATCGCTTACGATCTCGCCCATCATCCAATCAACAACCAACCAAACAGAGTTATATCGTATGAAATGATAATACATTCTCAATCTGAATCACTTTCATTATTTAAACTTGCTAATTTCTCAGAAAAACCAATCTTCTTCCGAGGGAATATCTACTTAGCACAATTCATATTTTTCTTTATTTTATGATCTAAAATAATTGAATCTGCCTTTCTGCTTCCATTAATAAACACCAGTATCTAGAATTGTCCGTTTATTTTCTCCGAAATTTCGATGTCCCAGCGTTCTTTGACACGTGATCGTTTATTTTTCTCGGAAAAATATTTGAATATATCACGGATGATCTTTCCTTGTACTAGAGAAGATTATTCCAATTAACTCCTTTCTCTTTATGCTCACTTTTATTTAGTCTCTTTTCGTTGAATTTGCGTGAGTTTGCGTGAGTTTGCGTGGTCGGTATGTGTTTGTGTTTGTGTCTTTGTGTGCACGCGCCTAATATTCTCTCATCATAATGTTCACTTTAAACGCTTTATGTTTCAAGATATTGTCGGTGTGAGGTACATAGTCGATCAGTACGTACTATGGTCCCGTTATTATTTTTTTTAATACTTTCCAATCTAATCTCTATATTTAGAGATTTACCGCTTTTTATTAATTTTTTTATTTACAGTTTTAGCTGATCTTGATATAAACAACTAGAAGGAATATAAACAACTGATAAATGGGTGAACATTTCAGCCGTGAACTTTCATAAGTTGATATTTAACTATAATTCTAATCATTGTTAGTCATTTTACTGGAAGCATAGCGGGCGTACGGGACGAGATATCAGTTCTTTGAAGTGGATTTTGGTTTGTTTTTCTGAATAATATTAATATTGCTTGCAAGGAACTCGATTGTGCTCTTAAATACCCGGATATTCTACTACGTCTTTAATATAATATGAAAACTTTCCTCGTTTCTTCACAAAGTGAGGACTGTGTTTTACAATAAAATTTCTTTTATGGAACTGGGCTCACCGTATAAGTTAATTTTATATTTATGTAATATTAATCTTAACCGAAATTGAGATTAAACTATTTAATGTGCTTCTATTTTATTTAAGAGTGGAAGTTAATTATATATAAAGAGAAATTCATTTGAATCGTCCTGGTAAAGAGATTTATTTGACATTACCTATTTGTGGTGATTTATAAATGTGAAATTGGTCCATCGAATGGTGTCACGGGTTCGTATTCTCCCGCATATCGCAAAATAGAGGTCGCCGTGTTCACCATGTGGGCCTTTCTCTCGTTTGTTTGCTGTTTTTTCAAAATTCTCGACACCTACTTCTCGTATTTAAATGTTTAGATAAGTAGACAGACAGACACAAGTGTGTCATCAGAGCCGCTATGCGCTCTCGTGCTGGTAGATGATGATCATCAAGTGCTGATAGAAGCTTTGCTTCTCTTTTCTTTTTGCTCCCTCCCCATCCTCCTCTTCCTCTCGTCAATTCAGTAATGACTCTTCGTTCTCGATTCAATTTTACAAATACAGGCTGTCAGAGTATTCGGTTTGATTTTTCTAGATCTTTCTGCTGTCAAGATATTCCGTTGCGACGGCGGCGCTGTTGCGCATGCCCCGAAGTCCTGTCTTCCCCACCTACATACACCCTTGAGCAGATCTTCCTCGACGAACTTGTTTACCGGTCGCTTTCCAAACTTAAACGGGGTTGTTGCAAGCCTTTGAGTTTGTTTCAAGTTTCTTATAAAGGGATTCATCTCGGCGTTATTCAATTTTCAAATTAAACGGAGGTGATGAATCGAGAGACGCAGGTAGGATCTCCTTTGAGTTTCACTTGGTTTCACTTTACTTAGTTCCTCTGCGTACAAATCGAGTTGTCGGGCTAATTCATAAATTGTTTTTACTATAGAGTTTTAGAATTTTAAAAATAACACTTTAGAATTTTACTTTAAAATATTTAGCTTACGATTTAGTTTTAGATTTCTTTCATAAAAACAGTTTCATCGATTCCCCTCTATTCGTTCCTCCTCTTTTGTTATTGTCATTTCTCTTCAAATACAAGATCATTAATATAATTTCAAAATACTCCTTCCTTCTACTTTGTTCTAATTGTTCTAATAATAATAGTAATTTGTTTTGAAAATACTGAAACATTTTTTTTTTTGGAAGTCATCTAAGGCAGTGGGCTAGAATTACATTTCGAATAAAAACAAATTACTTTTTATTTTCCAAATTGTATATATTAGAGTATCAAGAAAGACATTATATTCTTTGAAGTGTAACATTATTCTTAAAAGGAGCAATTTCTAAAACAATATCACCTAACCTAATCTAGCCTTCTCCCCTCAATAATTAACGGCTTTTTTTTTCAAAAAAATATTATAAATGATTTTTAAATTTTCATTATTCTTAAAAAATATATCCTTTTTTATGAGCATTGTTTTAGCCCATCACACTTTTTTCCCGACGTAAACAATCGATATTTGTCGTTGGAGTTTAATCATCTTAAAGAAAGTTCTGCTGGCAGTCCCTGGAATTTATTCTAAAAAAAAATCAAGTTCGTGTATAGCTTTATATATTGGAGAAGAAATAAATTAATTTTTAATTTCAATTTCTTAATTTTTTTGGCGTCGATAACCCGATCGATTTGTTCTCCTCGCGGGAATAGCACAGGTTCAAGCTGGATTCACTTTTAAAGAGATCGCCATCAATTTCTTAATAATCGAGCATTTGAAAATTCTAATGTAACGCATAATTAAGTTACCAGTATAAAACTTATATTGTTTTTCTAACGAAGTTTCGTCGCTTTTAATTTATGTAAACGATTATGCATGTGAAGATTGAATTCTCGTTTCTACAAATAAATCACAATGCGAGGAGATAGAAGTCTATGTCTACAATGAAGTGGGATAGAAGAATGTATGTGAAACATTATACTTTTGTTATTTATTTATTTAATGGAATGCGTTTCGTAGGAATATTAACAAAATAATATAAATTAAAGTATTACTTTATTAAAATCTGTAAAATATTGGTTTATCTTGGATAAAGTACAGTTCACCGCTTTAACACGACCCTCATGATATTCCATATCATTATAGGGAAAATACAATTGGCCCGAATATAAGAAGGCCTCATAATAAGAAAATATAAAATTGATTGCACGTATAAAACGAGCATAGTTTTATAAGCACATTTTAAGGGGGAAAATATAATCTAATTTAATATAGTAAACTGTATATTCTACTGGCCCGGTATCTACAATAATCCCTGTAAAAATAATATAAGGAACTCATCGAGAGTTCAAACTTAATTTGTCGAGATACACACACAAAATAAAATGGTTATTTTTATTACGTATTACAGTTGTTAATTTGGTCCTGAAGTGTGTTTATTTGTGGTTTTTGATAGAATAAGCGCTTAAAAGCGTTCAGAAATTTGAAAGTTTTCAGCAAAGGTTCAACAAGCCGAGGATGAAATCTCAATCGTCAATCTTTGTAAGAAAGCAGCCCTTCGTTTCTTCGGGATTACAGCCTCATATATTCGATAAAATGTCCAGGAAAGAGCATAAGATAATATCCTTGAATTATAAGCAAGTGAACGCGTGAAGATCATTATCTAAGACAGAAAGAAATTAACTCATTAAAAATTGATAAAATACTAGAATCATTAACAGAAAAAACAATTATAACGTTTAAGGATAATTTGCCTTCAGAAGCAATTCGAAAATAAGCAATCAATCACAGAATTACACAATTTAACTCCGACCACAGTGGGGCAATCAAAATCAAACTACAAATTAAATAGTAAAGTAAGACATCCCCTTAGTAAGCTACATTCCGAATCTCAACCTTCTACGTCAAACAGTGTAGAAAATATGAAGGAGACAGACGGACATGGTATTAAGAAATTGTTAAGTGACATCTAGGTAATTTTATTTCTTACTTATATATAAGGGTTGCAAATAACAGAAACAACCTAAGCATTTCAAATATGTTTTGCATGTTGTGTTCGAATAATTTTGCCTCGTCAAAGGTTTGATACCTGATAATTATAAAGGAAAGAGTAAGCGAAGCAGAAATTAAGTAGAAAATCTATTAGCCATAAAAAAAAGGAGTGCGTTAGATTAATGACAAAGCTTTTGAAAAATGTTTTATTCAATAATTTCCTCCTTGTCTGCTCCCTACTCACCCCTTCCCTCGCTGTTGTGTTAAGAGGTGTGTAGAAAATCTTTCACGCGTCGGTCTTTTGCTCTTCCCTGAAAAAATCTCTTCTCTCCGAAAAAAAAGAATTAGAAGAAAGTCATTATGGTATTTTTTTTTCCTATTACGGTGACATTGTTTCGTAATGAATGCACAAATTGTTTCTACGAATCTAATAAATCTGGTCCGTAAATATTTTAAGGGTTCAATTGTTTTTATCCCTGCCTCTAATTATTTTAAGTGCCGTCATTTCATAATTGGTAACCGCTAACTTTACTGGCCGATTTCGTTAATCAAGATCGATCGTATTGGCTCAGCCTTTACCTACATATTGAACGGGTCGAACGTCCAATCAACTTCCTCGTCCTTCATATAACAATAAATAATAATAATAATAATAATAATAATAATAATAATAATAATAA
>JAHWFO010017072.1:1942004-2010381 GCA_023313115.1 Rhysida immarginata
ATAATAATAATAACGGAAAGCGTATTGAACACTATACTTTTAATGACATGTAATTCAATTTGAAAAGAGATAAAGAGCGAACGAATTAATTCGTATCTACTCAACAGATGCGATGCATTATTAAAAAGTCAAAATAAGATATCTATGTATATCGAATAATGAAAAAAGAAAGAAAGAGAAACCTCTTTAGATAGTATGAAATCACGAAAGTCTCCAGACGCCTCCACTTGCACACACATTGAAACAAGAAATTCAAAGAATCAATAACGTGTAAAGCCTTTCTTCTTATCTTCGAAATGAAGAGGAATATTAATACAGACCTTGCATGATATTTTTTTTTGTCGCTCGATGAGTTGCGTAACATTCGCGTGCCGCTCGTTGTCATGGCCTCGCGGTCTCTCTTCTTCAGAAAGCGGAGTCGTCCGCTGCAGCAGCAACAAAAAACAAATCGGATTCGAGCGCACAATTCAGTCACCATCGGGACGGAGTCAAAGGATTAAAACCCTCATCCTCTTATTCCATCTTCTCCGCTCTTCCTACCGCACTTCTTCCCTCAATCATTGAAAAGACGTGAAATTGTAAGCCATGAAGGTGAGATGATTACTAATTGTTCATATACTTGCAAAATTAGTAGTAACTTTAAATTTTCTATTGTATGGCTTTTAAAGTCAAATTAACAGATTGAGAAACTGCAGAAATGTCAGTTAAATGAAACAAGAAACACTTGTTCCATTGTGTATTACTTAAATCGACTTTAAACCAACTTTACTTTCTACGTATGGTGTTTGTGTTAAAGATTTCTATACTGTTTGGTGCGTGATTCAGACGCTGACACCATAATCATTTTTTAAGGAATTATATGGCCTCATCTGTTTCCCCCCGAAACTTTTTATGCTAGTTCTTTTGATTAACATGGTATTGACCCAGTCTACTGACAAACCTTCTTATTTGGATTGCGAGTTCGAATTCCAATGGGGACACGGATGATTGTGTTAAACAGGGTGATTCAAATCGTGTGTAAAACAATTTAAGGGGGTATTGTAGAGGTCAAGGTAAACACAAAAAGTCCTATGAACGTGGGTTCGAATTTGAACGATAACTGAGATATGAACAGAAATAAAAATGCCTCCATCAAGATCAACAAGTTAATAACTCAGGTTCTGTAAAAGCCTAGATTAATAAAATTTGGAGGAATAACAGGGTACACAAAACTGTGTATACTGTTAAAATTTAATCGAATTCAAACAAGAAGTTTCCGAGTTACACCACAATAGACGGGAGAGCTTATTATTGTGTTTAACCAGTACGAAGTAAATTTTCATGTAGCTGTTCTAATCTCAATACATCTTGTAAGTGAGAGTGGAGAATTTGTTCAAAGTAATAGCCTGACAGGTGGTGAAAACGTGAGTAAGTTTGGCTAGTTTCTTTTTTAGTACTGGCCGCAATGGTATCAAGTGGGGCAAATGGAAATATTTCTCATGGGGTAGGTTGATACAATGTATCTGAAACTGATGCACATGCAACAAGTGGTAGTGAAAGCGATAAGCTATGCTGAACAAAATATTCATACCATTTTTTCCAATTCAATTTAACATTAGAAATATTATCCTAAACCTTCATTTCCAGGTTTTCAAGTGAAGCCTTTTCATAATATGGAGCTCAAGTTTCAATTTTTTAAATTTCAAAATTCCATTTTTTCCATTCCTGATATTTGTATCTTCATTATCTGAAAAGGTTATTGAAATTTCTTAATATACATAGTTATATGCTAAAATGAGTTAGGCATTATTTTCTATTAACATGTTACCGTATCAACTTACCTCAACATGGGGCACATTCAGACATCTTCACATAGCCGAATAAAAATTTACGAACAGTAGGCTTCATACATTTGCCTATTTACGAACAAAACAGTGAGCTGGTATTTCAAACTATTTTAAAAATTTCTAAAGTTTTACAAAAAAAGAATTAGAAAGATGTATTAAAAACTGAAAAATGTATCAACTATCCCTGGTCTCCCGTATAAATTTAAGGTAGAAGGAGTATTTTAATAGTTAATTATCTACTGTCGAAAAGTTAATTATGATACACAGCTTGATAATATATTTGATATACTGTTTTAAAAACTAATGCAGCTATCGTCCCCGTGTTCTGATTTACAGTTTTGCTTGATTGACGGAATTCATTTGAATACATATAAGTGGAATTCATTTGCCATATTTCAAAAATTTGGGCATCCCGGAATGGAATTTTAATTATTCAATTTAAGGTTTTCCATGAAGTATATGAAGCTCTTATGCATTTTGATTATCTAATACGTATATTGGTGTTCGACGATCCTTTAGAAGCTAAGAGAATAATAAAATACATATACAGGGTGATTTACATCGAATGTAAAATACTTAAAGGGGGTATTATAGAGGTTAAGATAAACACAAAACGTCCTATGAACATGGGTTCAAATATGAACGATAACTGAGATATGAACAGAAATAAAAATGCCGCCACCAAGATCAACAAGTTAATAACTCAGGTTCTGTAGAGCCTAGATTAATGCAATTTGGGGGAATAACAAGGTACATAAGACTGTGTATACCGTTAAAATTTGATTGAATTCCAACGAGAAGTTTCCGAGTTACACAGTCAAAATTGTGACAAGTGCTAGTTAGTACTCACAAGTGAACACGTACGTATTATGATTTTGAATGAATAACTTGGAAACTTCTTGTTAGAATTAGATCAAATTTTAAAGGTATACACAGTCTTATGTACTCTGTTATTCCTCCAAATTTCATTAATCTAGGCTTTACAGAATCTGAGTTATTATAACTTGTTGATCTTGGTGGCGGCATTTTTATTTCTGTTCATATCTCAGTTATCGTTCATATTTGAACCCATGTTCATAGGACGTTTTGTGTTTATCTTAACCTTTATAATACCCCCTTTAAGTATTTTACATTCGATGTAAATCACCCTGTATAAATATCGGAGCACACAAAGATGAAGCACTTTAATAAAGTCAACAGCAAAGCTTAAATAAGCAGTTCTTAGATGAAGGAAGAATGCCACTTTTCCACAAAAGAGTTTTAATAATCAAACTCTTTTGTGGAAAAGTGGCATTCTTCCTTCATCTATACACAAGTATCCACAGATCATAAGGTCAGTTTTTTTTATATATTTTATATATATCTTAGTTTTAAGCAGTTCATCTTTTCAACCATCACTGCATTCATCTTTCCAAATCGTCCAAGAAGGTTTCATCAAGAAAGTTAATGCAGTTCAGTAAATTAAACAGTCTATACAAGATACAGTTTATTAATTCACTGTTTTTCCTCAATTTCCTGTCGCCAAAAACAATGCGAAAGTAAAATTTCGAAAACAAATGAAATTAGGTCAATATTCTAATATTTATTTGCAGATTATTATTCCATTTTGTTTTATTTACTTGATGAAGAGCGGGATGGGAAAACGTCATGACAGAAGTACATGTATATAACAGCTCAATATATAACAGAAGTATTGGGTATACGGTTGTGTTTTATAGCTTCAAATATTTTCAACCTTCTATGATTACATTTCTAGATGATATTACTATTACAAATTTCGAACTAGAGTTTATATGGTCTTTACAATATCAATAAATTTCGAAACGTGGGTAGCTGTTGTAGAAGAAGTTGAATTTTACATACAGGGTGTCTCACCTAAAGTGAATCAACAGCTAACTTACAAATCTGACAGTGAACTTTCAATAGAAGAATTATTGTACTTTTATGTGAGGAGGCTTTTATGTGTATTCTATTTCCAAAAAAAACCGACGCCATTTTCGAATATAGAAGTCAACTTTGAAATGTGCAATGAAAAACCCCTATTTTTAATGGTATTTTCAGATTGTACACAACATTTGAGAAATGTTTTATTCTTGTTTTTTTTCTCAATTGATCCAACCGTTTAGGAAATAGAGGCAGTCAAAGTGTGGTGTGTTTGGATTTAAAGAAAAGGCAAAAAAAAAAAACAACAACAACAGAAACTGATGAATAGGGACAACGTACAGGATTGGTCCATTTCATGCTTTTTGCCTAATAACTAATTTTAGAAGACTGGATTTTTATTTTTTCCACCGTTTCTTTACATGTTTCCCTAATTTACTGCTTTGTTTCAATGTGCTCTGTTTGTTTTTTAATTTCTGTTTCTTTGTCTTTTCTTTAAATCCAAACACACCACACTTTCACTGCCTATATCTCCTAAACGGTTGGATCAATTGAAATAACATGAAGAACAAAACATTTTTAAAATGTTGTGTACACAATCTGAGAATACCAGTAAAATAGGGACTTCCATTACATCTTTCAAAGTTGACTTCCATATTCGAAAATGGCATCTTTTTTTTTGGAAATGGAATAAACATAAAACCCCTCACATAAAAATACAATAATTCATCTATTGAAAGTACTCTGCCAGATTTGTATTTTAGAAGTTGGCTATTGGTTTACTTTAGGTGAGACACTCTGTAAATTATTAAGCAGTTATTTAAACCAGTATTTTACCTTAACGTTGAGTCTATGACAAAGTCATCTTAATTTTAGTTGAGTTTACGACGTTGAAGTATTTTACGTTGAGTCTATAACCGTCCCACAACTGACTCGCTCCTAGTATGAGATCTTAGAGACCATTGTATTGACTGTTAACTTTTTAACCTTAGAAATTTAGTCAAAAATTGAATTTCAATGAAACTAAGGCCTCCTGTGTTGTTCAATATTAACATCTACTTATGATTGCATTTAAAAGTATAATTTCCGTCTATTTATGATGTTATACATTTAATCGCGAAAAGACGAGAGAGAGAAATAATTTCTCTCTCAATAACTTATTAGGAGCTTTAGCAAAAATCTACTTATGAGAATGGACGCTTAGTCTGTACGTTTATCCGGTCGTCCGGACGTCTGGCACTTGCACAATAACTTGAAAACGAATTAACCTTTTCAAATTCTGTTTTCGGGAATGTGATCATCAAAGTTTAAGCTCGGCTGTATCAATTTTTCAGGCTTTTACGTGGAGCCCTTCAAGTCGATTGCACGTTAAAAATGCCAAGATTTTTGCTTGTCATATAGCGATCAATTCGTCAAGAATGAATAAACTGTTGGTTTCTGTTTATCTTTTAAGCATTAAGAGAGGCACGGGCACGAGACGATCGCTTTGTCGCAGCTTAAGCTCCTTCTTGGAATATATTCTGGAAATGCAGTGTTTCTGCATTGTTGCCAGGAGTTCCAAACAGGCCCTCGTACATTCATGATCAAATGTATCGTATAAAAAGATTTGGAAATTTAAAACTGGTATCTTCGAATTTTTCGATTAAATTTTATGTACTTGATATAATGCACAATTTGGTATTCCTGTCTCCTGCTTTTTTATTTTTGTGCAGATAAACAGGTTTTCACAGGGAACGAAACTCTTTGCTTAATATTTCGTGTTCATATTTCTTCTCCTGAGTATTCTGAGCTCATTTATTAGTCTTGGCCCTATTAATATTTAATATGCCGTTATAAGTCTTTCTTTAACTAAAGTATCCGTTTAATTAATAAACGGGTGTCGTTTAGGAAAATATAGCATAATCAGCTTTCAATCATCTCGTAATGAATTGATTTTCTGTTTACGATTAATGATAATTTGAATTACGGATGGTTTTTCTGGCACTGAACTGAAGATCTAGAGATAGAAATAATTAGAAAGGCTACTTATGTCGAAACTTCACACTTCAAGTTATATTATTTTTTTTTCTAATTATAAATCTGTACGCGTAAAGAATATAAACACAATGGCAAGAGAACACTAATCTGAATAGTTTACTATTTTTAAAAAATAATGATAAGATCATAACTTACAACAACAATGAATGAGCACTGATATTTCGAAATCCCAAATTATTTTGCTTAGATGTTTATAATAACAATGATTATTTTATGAATGCATTACCAATGAAGCTAGCAGAAGATTATATTGTGCTCGGTCTTGTAAAATAATTAACCTCTAATGCAAATGATTAAAGATATTGTTTCTGCATAAGTGTAATGTTTTATAACGAGTATTAAGCTTATTTTTTAAAAGTGAGTTATCATTTCATAATGATTTATTATTGCGAATTTTTATTTCCCTTTTCACCAATAAAAATTGCTTACCAGTCCAACAGAATACGTAATTGTTTATGAAACCATTATTATTCCTTAACGATTCATTGGCCCTATTCTTGATCATCTCTCGTTCTTAAATAGTCGCAGATACCCTGCTTCAGTCAATATTGAAAATTTCAGCTCCATATCTGTAGCATGATTAAAAAACGCATAAGGATGGATACACACAATAAGCAACCAAATCCCCAGAAATACGAGACTCGAGAAATTATTTATCTTAAAAAATTGCGTCCCACCAAATGGATTTACAAATTGAAAGATTCCCCAAGAAAAAGAGAGTGCAAGTGCAATAACGTGAAAGGAGAACTCTAATATCATTTAAATTAACTTTACGAAAATGAAGATTACGAGACGCCTCTCTCAAAAATTGTTAGTATGATAACTGGATTGCTGAAAATACAAGTAGACCAAGTCACACAATTGACATTCTTAGTGATTTAAAGTTATTATATTTTGTAAAAACATGAGGAATCGTGATTTATACAACGTGATGCCTCGAAAGCAACTTTTCATGGCCTAAAATTTGATGTTGATCCATAATTGAGTTGGTCCACAATTTTTTAAAAGTGGACTTGGTATTTTCAACTATGCAATTATACTTTGAAGTTAAAGTATATGTTGAGAAAAGTGGTTGCATCAATTATTTGTCAAATGGATTTGCGGGGAGGAAAAGAGGTGACAGATCGGTGAGTGAAAAGAGATCCAAGAGAGTGCTTAGAAAAACAACTGATCTCCTCAGTGATGAATCTCATCATTTCGCTCATCTTGCGTTTTGACTCCTCCCCTAAATAACAAAATGAAATCCCCGTCACAATACACCTATTAAACGTTTATCTTTGGCATCAGTCTTTAATAATTAAGCGAATTATTAATTGCAACCAAGATAATATCGCTAATTATTGATTAGAAATGACGGTATTTAACTTGTCTCCGTCATCAGGTCCATATAAGGATCTCATGTTAATTTTGGCTTTCACTGTAGAAATAAAATAGAAAACAACCGATCATAAAAGATGGCAAGAAAAATTACTTACTTTGGTTTGTTGTTGTTCTATTGTTGTTGTTCCTTGATTGAGCCCTTGAAATTTGCATTCATTTAGATGAAACCATCGATATCTTTTAGGGAAAAAATGCATAAATTATCCAAGAATTCTTTTGTAATACCTTTATGTTAGGTCCAATTAGAATTAAATGTTTAACAACAATCTTCTAATCTAAATTTATAATTGCAGATAATTGACTGAGATTGTCCTTAGGCACGAACACATTATTCATCAACATCTTTCGTTTCCACCCATTACGTACATAGATAAACTATGACCATAACAGTGAAGAATTCATTCGTCACTCCAAAAAAGCGTTTTCCTAAAGGATATTCGAAATACGAAAAATTTATACCATCAGGATGTTTACAAATGATTGCAGCAGTTTCGAATTTTTTTGAATCCATTTATTACAGACCAATGTGTACGGTTTCTAAGCAGAGGAAAACTCTCAAAGTTTACCTACCTCACAATTACTAGCATTCCATGTGGGAGCCGCCTATCACCCGATAATCTAATTCTTATCCTGTCGAGAGACTAGGATAGACTCTGCTTCTCTCGACTTCGTGAATAGTAGACTAGATACCAGACTTAGATGTTATATGCTAGGAAGAGTTGTGCTATGATTATCCTGGTATTTTTCTGATTTATTATTTTTCATATAGAAATTGATAGTTTTTCAATGCTTTTCATTGAATTTGCCACGACCTGCCTTTTTAGCTTTTCGATTGACCCTAGACCGAGCATAACAAATTTGATATTAATACCTTACGCGCTGTTCTCTAATAAATAAAACGGATTAAAGAAATGCGCAAAACTTCTCCATTCATTTGTAAACACCTTGTACAATAATTAATAAAAATTCATTTATGTCCCAGATTTATTTCAAATGCAGTGAGAATACACTGCAGAACTTTAGATCCTCTCTAAAAACCCGTATTTAAAATGTTTTTATGGTTGAGGGTCGAAACTGCAATCGCGATCGTTTATCGAAAGCGGTTTTTTTGCATCCAATATTTGCATTGATTTCATTCACTCCATTAATGTGTTTTTTTTTTTTGTTTCAGTGATTTATCATGTTAATGAGGAACAGAAACCATGTCGTCTGACGGTGAAGTACCACGCCCCGTGTATCGGGTGCGTTCCAATTTCCTTCCACCCGTTCTCAATCCTTTGACGCTTCGTCTGAAGACGCCACCAACCACATCGTCTCCCGAAAAACAGAACGTCACCACCGTCAATGTACAGCCCCTACCACCGAGAAGTGCCTCGATATTCTCCGAGGGGTCGTCCCCTTACATTATCACGCCTCAAGGTATGTAACTAAAGTTTAATACTTAAATTTGGTGTTAATTCTTCCGCTTTTAGCTTCAGATGGTAAGCAGAGAGATGTTTACATTTAGAAATTTTACCAATGTCCCTGGGCGTCTTGATGTCATTGTAAAAGCTTTTCTTGGTCATACAGGGCGCCCATAAAGGAATGATCTTACTTTAGTTTGCTATATTTCTTTATTAGACAAAGTAATGAAACATTCTTATACAGTACTTATGAATATTACAAATGCTTGATACGCCTCCCACCAGTCACTTGAACAATAACTATGCGATATTCAAACTCCTTCAACACCCTCTCTCCAGTATGTCAGTCGCTCCCACTACTGCTATAAATCGAGTTTTTAACTCGTCCTGTTTCCCGTCGATGATGTCTAAAACACGGTATCTTTCACATATCCTCATAGTAAAATGTCATATGGCGTATGGTCTTGTTGCTGGAGACGAGGGTGGAGGACTGGAATGGAGAGCCCATGTCCTGATTTCCATAATGACCTATCCCACATTGGGGATAGGTTTCATGCCAATGGGAATAGCGATACTTTTCGCTCAGTTATCTCAGAGATTAGTTATCCTAACATTCTTTCGTGGGCATCTTGTAAAAAAATAACGAATTACCAATTTATTGTAATAATGAAATTTACCCAAACTAAAGCAACGTGGAAAACATTTTGTTAAAATTGAAAAACTTCTAGTGAGGTGATTCGAGATAATCAGATTGGTTAACAATGAAGGTCCAAAATACAAAACTTGCCTAAACATTGGGAAGATGATAAAGAACAATGGGGACTCAATGGAAAGCTTTTTTTTTTTTTTTAAATAAATAGATTAGTCTATTTTTCGATTTAATCTTACAGTGTGCAAACTTTTGAAATGCCCCTCGCATATATAAAACTAGAGATATACCCGGCGATGCTCGGGCTCTTTTTAGATGAACTTTTGCAATTTCTAAATGTGAATATACAGAAAAAATGAAGATTATTATCCACCTTTTTTCTCCGACACTGCGTCAAACTGACTCGACACCATTAGGAGCATTTTAAAAATTCTTTTCGATTCTTCAATAGGAATTTTAACTATATTAATTTAAGTTTTTTTCATGTGTTCGTTTTTCTGTATATATGACGAATATTTATATATGTGACGATATAAATGCGACGAAGAGGTAGTGGGGAGCCGTAAAATTCGCCCAAATTTGGCTCGTGCTACGCAGCGCCACGCCATTCAGCTTAGTTTGATGTTCAATTTACGGCGTTGCTTGCGATTTGCGACCCCAAGTGTCTTACATCACTTTAATCGCTTGAATTTCGTCTACATCGTAGTGTAGTTTTTTGAAGGAGATAATTTACACCCTGTATAGATAGATATAAATTTTAGAAATTTGTCATAAATATATATTGACACATGAAGTAAATAAAATTTTAAACAGTATCTTTTGTATACGAAGTGCAGTAATTTGCCGTTAATTTTTTAACCACCCTCGTATATTTCATAAGGCAGCAAAATCAATAAAATATTATTTTTAAAAATTACACTCTTATTACATTATCAGTACATTCCTTGGGTACTTTGTGTTAAAAAAAGAGATGAAAGTGGCATGATTTGAATGGCAGAATTTTAAATATCATATTAGATTGAACATTTTTATTTTGTTGTTCGTGGAAAGAATAAGTGCCTGAAACTGTGGACAAGGAATACCAAGAACAAACGGAAACCACTATTCCACAAAGAAATTTTATTAGTACGCATGCGTATTTCGGCAGCTAGGCTGCCCTCTTGGGACAGTTTGGGACCAATCAGGGCTTGTTGTTGTTGTCACCAGTAGGGTTTGGGTGTCTCTCGGCTACAGTGGGGAGCTGTATATGTTTAGCCACGTCTTTCCATTCTGATACGTTGAGTGCTCCAGCGTCACTGTTGAGAAGTTTGGAAGGTTCTTCATTGGTGAGCACATAAAATTCTAGGAAATTTAGTAACCTGGGGTCACCTGTGCTGTATAGTATTTTTAATTTTTCTCGGTTGAAGTCATGTTTAAGATCGAGGATGTGATCCGCAAACCTTGACACAGCAAATTTACCATTCCTAATGTATGCAAGTTGTTCTCCTATTCTCGTCTTAACTCCTCTCCGCGTCTAAACTCATACTTTTAAGTGGCGTCCGACAAACTTTTTTCAGTTGCGGTTGTCGAAAGGTTGAATAAAGTTAAGCTCATAATCAGAATGTGATGAATGCTTAAATCAGTCAATTTAAAGGTTTTACCTTCAAGAAAAAAAAAACATGAAAGGAATGAATTAAAAATCGATCTGCCATAAATATTTCAATTCGCAGAAATTTCCACGAACAACCAAGAACAAACGGAAGCCACTATTCCACAAAGAAACTTTATTAGTACGGATGCGCATTTCGGCGGCCAGGCTGCCCTCTTCAGCATGATACAGAAGGTGATCAGAACAGACAAGCTGTTAAAATACGGAATTATGATACAAAGACCGTATAGTGCAGGGCCGTAGCCAGGACGTTATCTTGGGGGGGTCGATTTTCAAAAATTCCTGACCTTTTTTAAAAAATTCCACTGAGTCGGACCTTTTTCCATATTTGGGAGGCGGACCTTTTTCCATAATGGGTTGGTCGTCGACCCCCCTCGACTCCCCCTGGCTACGGGCCTGCACTGTATATAGTAAAAATTAACGGACAGATAACCAATCAGGTACAAAAGGAGATTATAAAAAACCGACAGTTTGGGGCCAATCAGGGGTTGTTGTTGTTGTCACCAGTAGGGTTTGGGCGTCTCTCCGCGTTTGTCCATATAGACTGAGTCACAAGAAGCGCACGGTAATATATAGACACCGGGTCTGTCTTCTATTGGGATCATGTCCTTTGGGCCTCTAAATGATTTACCTATTGTAAGCATTAGTAAGCTCATACTCATGTCGTTGTGCATTGATCTCCATAATATTAGTATTTTTTTATTATGTATCTGATATTTTGCCTCTGTGTTTTTAAATTAATATTACGTCTTCTTTTTGTTTTAAATTTCGGAGAAGTTTTATATGTAAATTGGAAATAGCGAAAAGGTGATAGGCAAATAGTTATCCCCTTCGGTAAAGAGTTCTCTTCTTTCTAATGTCATGGGAAAGCCTAGAGGAAACTGTTTATATCTGAAGCATGCTATAATTTCGTGCGATTCGCGCTAAAGAATAATATACAAAATACAGTTATTAATTTATTTTATTTTATTTTTCAAAGAAACTCTAATGGAGCAATGATGCTAATTAAAACAAACTGTTTTTAGTTGCGGTTGACGAAAGGTTGAATAAAAGCTTGTAAAGAGTTTGAATTTAACATTAAGCAAAAGCCAACAAACAATTAAATGTAATTTTATGAGTTATCTGGTATTTTTAGAATTAAAAATTAAAATTGTATTTTTATTAACGGAATATGCAAAACTTAAGGACCAATTTATTGTGACTTGTGAACAGTCCGAGCCAAAGGTTCCTGGTTCGATCCCGGGCTGCGGAATTTTCTTTCCTATTTTTCATCATTATTTCGAACAGCTGAGGTCGGCGTAACATGAAAACCCTCACAGATCAACTAATGATTTAGTAAAAAAATGTTGGCTCGGCTGACTGTTTAATTAATATGTTTATCCACCTTTTATTTTAAGTAAAATGTTTCATTGGTTTTCAGCTTCAGATGAACTCCGGAAATCGCCCAGAATCTCTCCCCTGCCACGGCCGTCGTTAACACAGCTGGAAAATGGTGAAGTCTATCCAAGCCGGCAACCTTCACTGGTGGATGACACCAGTTCCGAAATCCTTCGGCTCAGGGATCTGGAAGCGAATGATGAAGATCAGAATCCCTTCCAAAAGATCGTTCAACAGATCCACGTGAGCTAGCACAACCATAGTGACATTGATAGTATTTAATTTTCTTGGATGGGGTCATTTTATCCATGTCTTTTCCAGGTTGTTCGTCAGTGGATGGGTAGAAATAAAAAACCAAAAGAACCAGAAAGGCCAGACTCGTTTCTTGAAAGATTCGCTATGGGCGGTCATAATGAAGAAGTGGAACACATCTACTGGAACATCTGCGGGTTTGAAATTTTCCCTTTCTCTATGTTTTATCACACTTCCAAACGTTCCTGTTTTGTTATAGTTTTGTAGGAGATTTAAATGTAAATTTTACCGTAATGGCAGGTGATATAATAATTTAAATTTTAATATGTAAAACTCTGCCAACATTATTAAAAAATACAATACAATTTCAATTTCTGAATTGATATTAAACTACCGTAGAAACTCATTCCCGTCTTATTGTTACAAAAAATTCGGAATTTAAATATTCCATTTGTTTTTTTTTTCTTAGTTTCAAAATCGACCCTGTCGTGGAACCGTCGGGAAGTTTCTTCTACCGGTGGCTCTGGATCATCATGTTGGCTACCTTCTACAACTGCCTCTTCGTCATTGGTCGGGCCGTTTTCTGGAAGATGCAGAAAGCTTGCCCCAATATCTGGACTGCTTTAGATTACACATGCGACGTCATCTATATCTTGGACATGTGTGTTCATGCGCAGAAAGGTAACGCCGTTCTTTTAATTCTTTCTAAACGATAAATTTTGAGATAGTTTATGTAAATTGGGTATTTGAGGAATTTAAGAATATAAGGCAAAATTATTCAATAAGTTTACAATGAAAGATAATTTAGAGGTTTAATACTTTGTATATATTTAAATATTTGCTTTAATTAACCGCTAGAATATTAAATATTGATAATAAGAAAATAAAGAATTGAATACCAATATACAATATCGGAATAAAAGGAAAACACAAATCCACAAAGATTTTTTTACTGACTCAGATGTACATTTCGGAATTCATAATTCCTTCATCAGTGAGTGATTTTACAGAATCGACAATCGAACAGTGTAGTGTATCGGTATTCGTGTGGAACTTGAAGCATAGCTTCCATAATCTCACCCTTCATAATCATATTCCAAGGGAAATACACTGAACTAGAAAAGAAGCCTGATGTACTCACAAAGGTCATCCAAAGTATGAAAGAAAATTGCCTCCTCTTGGTGGAGGAAAATTTGATTGACGATTGTCTGAACTAGGAGTATATTACATAGTAAGCCACAGAAAAACGAAAAAATTTATGAAACTCAGTAATCTGGGAAGATGACATTGTCAATGTCATCAAAATTGACATCAAGGATATGTCTTGGATTATGGTGCCTTTTTTCTATGTAGAGAATGTTTTAGAATGCCAGAGACTAGATCATTATCATGATTTACCATAATAGGCAACACGGTTTTCATGAGCTCTTGAACATATTTCCCGACATGGGTCATATCGAAATCATTATGAATGAAGTAATTGCGAGCAATTCTCCTATCTAATTGTGCAATAGTCCTTAGGGTAATGTTCTGGAAAGTCTGAAGTTCCTTCCATCTTGTCTTGCAAATTGTAGCCCAGACGGGCATGCCATATAGCAAGATGACACGAACAATTATTTTGTATAACAGTAGTTTGTTATCAACACTGAGGGCACTGTTACGACCCAACAGAGCAATTAGGCTAAACTTAGCTTTTTTGGCCTTGTTCATCGCCTAAGTCACATGCATATTCCATGATAGTTTTGAATCAATAACAACGCCAAGGTATCTATAATTATCAACCCATTCCAAGTATTTGCCATATAACTTTAAGGAGTCAAGATTTCTCTTTTTCTACTTAGTGATAAACATTGCTTTGCATTTGTCGACATTCAGTTTTAATCGCCACTTGCTAAACCAGATTTCACATTCTTTAAGGGCTTTCTACAAACGTGATACAACAACACTAGGCTGGCGTGCCCATGTCAGTATAGCAGCATCATCCGCATAAAAATATAGCTTGCAGTAAGAGATTGCAGGGAAGTCACGTATAGAGTAATTGAACAGAACTGGCCCCAGCACTGATCCTTGTGGGACACCGCCATTTGTCTCACAGGTATCAGATAATTCATCTCCAACTCTGGCCTGAAAAGACCTGTTGGACAGAAACGATTAAACTAAACTAATTTAATTATGTGGGAAACCATCAGTTATCATTTTATAAATAAGGCCTTCATGCCAGACATGATCAAATGCTTTATGAACATCTAAGAAGATGACGCCGCAATACATCGAAAGATTAAGGGGAGTGTTAACATCCGCTATAAGTCTCCAAACTTGGAGCTGGCAAGAATGTTCCGCCCGAAAACCAAATTGTTCTGCACGGATGAGATTATTGGTTGTCCAGAAATCTAAGAATCTTGTGAGAATTGTTCTCTCCAAGACTTTGGATATAGAAGACAGCAAACTGATGGGCCTGTAGCTTACAGGGTTTGCAGGATTTTGACCGGGTTTAGGGATACTTAGGGCAACAGAGACTGTTTCCATGTATCCGGAAAGTAATAGTTATCCCAACAGTCGTTTAAAATTTTAGTGATATCACCAGTTACATTTAGTGGTAAGTTTTTTAAGGCATTGTGTTTAATAGTGTCTTTACCTGGTGCCTTCTTTTGCTTGAGTTTCTTAAAGCAATTTTGAATCTCAGCTACTTGTATACACTCTAACCCGTTTAATACGAAATCCAAGAAACAAGAAGACAAAAAATAGACAATTTAAGAAAGACAATTTATCTTTTATTGTTATTCTGTGTTATCATGGTTATTGTTAACAAAATAATCTGTTATCATAGTTTGCTTAATCTTAACAATTAATTTTTTGCTTACGTAATCGTTCCATTTATAAAAATAATTTAGTAATTCATGCAGAGCATCATCTTGAGATAAGAAAATCGATCTTTATTTTAGATGCGGTATGCGTACGCATCCTTTAAGAAAATACACTAAAAAAAAGTCGCACGTTTGCATGCTCAATTTCTTAGGAACATTTATTATTTCCAAATAATACAGGGTGAGGCAGCGTTCATAGCGTAATATTAATAGCACACCAGTAGGAAATAAATGCTTTTTATTTATTGCTCTTTATGTCAAATAGTAGTTGCAAGTATGCCATTTGTTAATTTGTAAGTCAATATTTAATTGGGTTAATTAATGTTTGAATATGAGTCCTGTCAAATGATGCCCCCGCTGCACAAAACATTCATCTAAGTGGCGTTGGAATAATGATTATTGGAATAAATGTTGAATGTGGATATCGACCAATTGTGGTTTCAACAAGACGGAGCGATCTCGCATACAGATCTTTGCATAGCTTACACATACAGAATTTGCATAGCTTTCTTGCGACAGACCTTTCCGGGGGGAGTAATATCTCGTTATGGTGACATCTCCCGATCTTTCATGTGCAGACTTTTTCCTTTGGGGCTATCTCAAGCAAGAAGTTTTCCGAACACGTTGTGCCACCATTCCTGAGTTGAAGGATCGCATCAGAACTGCCCTGGACAATGTCCCAGGGAATACGTTACGCCGAGTTATGGAAAGCTTCCAACGCCGTCTAGATGAATGTGTTGTGCAGAGGGGGGCATCATTTGACAGGAGTCATATTCAAAAAGTAATCCACGCAATGGTCAATGACTTACACATTTGTAAACGGCATACCTTTAACTATTAACTAACATAGGAGATAATAAATAAATTACATTTACCGGGTGGGCAAGAAATAACGTGAGGTGTTCAGAGCTCGCTAGCGGGAATTATGTTAGGCCAAATGCAGTACATTTTGACGTATATACTTAGTGGATCATGCAGTTGCGATTTCTGCAAAAAAAAAGTACCAAAAGTCGCCATAGGGGGCGCTTATTTCAAGAAAACAATGAATACATTTGCATAAGTGTTCCGTGTTGAGCAATCATGACAATAAAAGGCAAGGCTGAGGATTTCCCATCATTCACGAACGAATAACCTGACGATGACGCTTACTCTGCCTGACCAGGCGTTATTAGTCAAGTTGTTTTATCAGAAGAGCGACAATGCAAGTGCTGCCCTTCGTAAATTCCGGCCATTGAAAACGTTACGAAGAGGACCGATGAGCATAACTAACTTACGGAAAATGATTGAACGATTTGAATCTGCCGGAACTCTAGGAGTGCAACCAGGCCGGGGACGCAAACGAATCAGGCAGCAACACGTTGAAGAAATTGCAACTGCTGTTGTGGAACAGGAGATGACTACTGTGCAGGGTACCAGCAGTGCACACGCAATAGCACGCCAAACAGATATCCCATATTCGACGGTGAGGAAAATATTGCATAAGATATTGACATTTTATCTCTATAAACTCACACCTGTTCAACACTTGCTTCCTGGAGATGAACGTACCCGAACTGACTTTTCGTTGAGATTTTTAGCACGTATGGAAGTGGATGATGCATGGCCATGGCAAATTTTATGGAGTGATGAGGCATATTTTTATTTGAATGGTGATATCAATACCCACAACTGCCGTATTTGGGCTGCATCAAATCCACAAGTGTGTCTGCCAACTCCTATGCATTCACCGAAACTAAGAGTATGGTGCGGCTTTACTGCTTCTTTCATCATCGGCCCGCACTTTTTTGAAGAAATCCGTCCCCGTGAACCGGTGACTTGTTCCGTCAATTCTGCCAGGGATGCCGATATGCTTGAGAATTTTGTGATACCACGATTGCAGGAAAAGGGTGCAGTAGATCTTGCGAGAACGTTTTTCAGACAACAGAATAATTAGTCGTGCATTTCCCATGGTATGGCCACCCAGGTCGCCTGATCTCAACCCTTGTGATTTTTGGTTATGGGGATATTTGAAAAGCCTTGTGTATCAAGCACATGTTCCTGACCTTAAAGGATCAAATAACGTTACATATCAGACTAATTAATGCAGATATGCTGCGAGCTGCCGTAGAAAATGTCGTGTACCGCAGGCAGCTATTGGAACAGCACACTGGTGGTCATATTGAAACACATTTGTAATTAATAATAAAACATTGTTTATTGTTGTTACTAAAGTTGGTTTGTACGGTATTTGTTCATTTGACAATTAGGTATTCATTGTTTTCTTGAAATAAGCGCCCCCCTATGGCGACTTTTGGTACTATTTTTTTTTTTGCAGAAATCGAAACTGCATGTTCCACTAAGTATATACACCAAAATGTACTGCATTTGGCCTAATAGAATTCTCGCTAGCGAGCTCTGAACACCTCACGTTATTTCTTGCCCACCCAGTACATCCTAATGGTGTGCTTTTAATATCCTACTATGAACGCTGCCTCACCGTGTATAAGGACTTAGAAATTACAAAAAGTTGATGTTTTGCAGTTTAACAATGGGCCTTTTTCACGTTTACGAGACTTGAGAAATGGCGGCGTCCTTGGCAGATTGAAAACGAGGCTGACGGGTGAAGTTCACACAAGGGAAAGCACTGTATGTGCTAATTTATAGATTAATAAAGACGTAGCTGTTTAATCACTGGATTTTAACTCTGGATATTTCACGGATTCACTTGATGTATTAAGATTAGTTAAGAAGGAGGCTATTCTAAATAAATTTGTGTTGCGAAATAGACCAAAACGAATGACTAAAGAAAATCACTTCAAAAATCACTATACTATCACTACTTTTATTTATTTATTTATTATTTCGTTAATTAATATTAAAATTTGATATAAATTATATTGAATATAATTCATGAATTTAACATATACCTTTTGTATAATAAATTTTATTAATTGAAATCAATTAAAATTATATTGGAATGTTATTTTTTTATTATTTTTTTATTTTCACTTTTTGTTTTTATTATTTGTTATATTTTTATATCAATATGGCAAGATCAATTAATCAATCAATTAATTAATGGATCTTAATAACATTTTACATATTGCATATCAGTGTGTAAGTAACAATATAAATGCAAACGCACTGGCAATGATTGTTTATTGCAATCCACGCAATGAAAATAATAACACATATGACAAAGAGTTAAAAGAGATAGTTTAAGAATCTCCTTCCAAAAAACAAGTTTATGACGAACATCAAGACTACCCAATATGACAATTTGACAGGATAAATAAAAGTTCAAGTATTTAGGAGAATTTAACAAAACGGATCAGAGAAAAAAGCTTTTAAAGCAAGAGTCAGTAAGATGAAATCGGCCTATTTTCTCACCAAAGATATCTATAAGAAGTCAATATCATTCAACGCTAAACTTTGGCACTAAACAACAGTAATACGCCCAGAAGCACTTTATACAGCTAAGTGTCTGACCCTGATCAAAAAAATGTTAACTCAAGAACTGAAAGTAGCTGAAAGAAAAATATTAAGAAAAATGTTGGGGTCAATATTTAAAGTACGTCGCAATAATGAAATATACACACATATTGAAAAAATTACTGATACTGTACCGTTAGGAAAAGGAGAATAGTTTTTTATGAAAATCTTGAAAGAATAAACCCCAATAGGCTCACAGGAAAAAATTTCAAATATATGTCAAAATTGAAACTAGCCAATATTTGGATAAATAAAACACAAAAGGACATAGAAGAATTACAAATTTCACAAGCAGACATATAAAAACGTACACCACATGAAACCAGGTTGGTACAATCAAAAGACTTTTCGGAAAAAATGAAGAATTAAAACGGCGCATTTTGGACTCGGGAAAGGAATAATAATGAGTTGAAAAGAACGTAGTCTATTGCGGGTTATTCAACAACACAACAACAACGACGACAAAATAAACCTCATTTGTCAAATGAATTTGAAGTAATGATCATCATTGAAGAAGGAACTGAAATTTTTTTATATGTCCCGAAAATTGTAATTTGCATCCTGAAAACAATGAACGGTTTGATTTGATCAACAGTTTCCAGATTTCTCTCGGTTCCTTAAGCCTTGGATCTAACAATTTCTATTACATCCTTCAATGATATCTGTGGTAGTGCATTTAAAAAAGGGACTGAATAAGCATTCATTCCTTCGCAGCAAGCTGCGCTTGACTAGTCAGACTCGTTTTCGTACTCCATGTCCTTCAGCACAGATGTCAGGTGTCCCATTAGAAGGTCTCGAGAATACCGATTTTCACCACGTTCTTGAATCATTAAAGATTCCACTGCGTCTTTTAACACGGCTCCAAAATGTTCAGCAACGTTTAGGTCAGGGGTTGCACCGGGCCATATTTGCGATTAATAAAAGACGCACCTGCTTCCATTGCCTCTCGATATGCATTTGCACGAACTCTATCCATGAAACGCTGCTCTTCACTGTCATTTATTAAACCAGCCATATTTGTTTGATACCAATAGACGCACAATGAACTACTCTCTGCCGAAGCGTCATAAGAGTGTGCTACAACGCTGCGGTCTAAGTTGCAGCCCCCTAGCAAAAGGTTATGCAGAACCCCGTACTAAACAGAACATTATTAGAATCGAATCTTCTTCCGTAGTTCATTCTTGGTTTTCTCTTATCTTCTGCTTGGATCAAAACAATACATTGTTCCTATGAATAAAATTTCAATATTATTTGTTATTATTTTGATGGATTATTTCTAAACGTGTGTTTTTTTATTTCCATCCAGGTTTTTTAGAACAAGGTTTAGTAGTAAACGATTTGAAGCGACTTCGTCTATATTACATGAAGACAACAGAGTTCTACTTAGATGTGTTAAGCATCTTGCCGACGGATATAGCCTACTTCTTCCTGGAAGACTGCAATGAGAGCCTTCCCTGTCCCGTGATCGTCCGCCTCAATCGAGTCCTCCGCTTCCCTCGTCTCCTGGAATTCTTTGATCGTACCGAAACTCGAACCATTTTCCCCAATGCATTCCGAATTACTAAGGTAATTTTAATTAATTTTGAGGACAGTGTTAAGTCTATAAAAAGCTTAGCCGTTGATTATCAATATCTTTTGGGAGTCAATCTTCTGCCATTTGGAGAAAAACTTGGTGGACGATTTTGGACTTTCCAACAAGACAACGCACCGATCCACGTCGCCAACTCCACTTGGGACAATGGAGTGCATGTAATGCAATGACCAGCCAATTCTCCGGACCTTAATCCTATGGAGAATTTGTGGAGCATTTTGTACGCAAATGGCAAACAATATGACAACGTATCACAGTTGAAGGCTGCCATCATTACTGCATGGGAAGACCTTCAAACTCCTGCGCTTCAGAAGCTCGTGGACAGTATGCCTAATCGTGTATTCAACGTAGCTTAACTTACTCAACTATTTACATTTTTTTTCATAATTTTTGCCAATTGATTGTATCATTTTGCAACGGCAATTTATCTATTTTTTGCTTCATTATTTTTTTAATGAAAAAATAATCAAAACTAGTTTATCACATAGCTCATATGTTTATGTATCAATAAGTGTCATTTCCTTTCCAGTTGATATCATTTCTGTGGCTCCATCCCCTAAAAATGGGATGGTTGTATCATAGATGGGAAGTTCCAACAAAGGAAAAATTACCTTCTCTCCACAAGCACTGAAAAAGAAGGATTTAATTCCTAAATATACATATAAATTTGAAGTCGGTTTCCTTGATGAGATGGCTAGTGTTAGATACGAAATTTATTGGATGCATTTACGACCATGGAAAAAATTAAACTCTTTTGAACTGTGATTTTGGCCCAATTGGAAAACGAAAGACTTTCTGGCTGGAAATTAATTAATGAAGGGAGATTGAATATATTTAATAAATAAGATGGAAATGAAAGGGAAACTTTCGCGATGTTAAAGTTGCTGTAACTATGGGGGCTGATGTACGAGGAAAAAAAGGTTGAGAACCCACATGTCTAGATGTGGCTTATGATTTCAATTAAGAGTCAAGTGGTAGTCAGCTGACTGACTTAATGCTATAGGATTGGCTCTGAATAGCTCTTTTATGTCTCTTCTTCATGTCTCTGACTGGCTCTTTTATTTGCATTAATTTTACCTCTTTTGTCATTGTTTCCTGTTCCAATTTGTAATCCTACGGAATGATGGCCGCATGGCGATCGAATGTACATTTAGGTATTAAATTCTTATTTTTCGATGCTTGTAGAGAAGAGATAATATTTTCCCTTACAGTATTGTTAAATCTACATTTTTGTCACTCTGTCTGTGACTTTAAAATTTTCATGGACCTGGAGAAGCATCTCAGGAGATTTCATTCGAATGAAAAGGACTGTTCGGGAAGGATTGCACTAGCTTGTTCTATATACTAGGATAAGTGGGATAAGGGTTGAAGATATTTTTACATTGCGTTACAATTATGTTGCTAATAAGCTCTTTGGTCGTATTTTTTGTTTTTGAGATACCTTGAAATGTGATACCGCTTAATCTATGAATTTTTGATTTAGAATTTACATTTACATATAATTGCTTACAAAACACAAGCTGCTTACTCAAAAAGCATTTCTAATAAAACGTTTCCTTTATTCACTTTAGGTCGTCATTTACATTCTCATTCTCATCCATTGGAATGCGTGCTTCTACTTCGCCATCAGTTACTCTATCGGTTTCAATACAGACAACTGGGTATATCCGGCCAACAAGACACGCCCTGTCAATTCCCTCCAACATATGTATATCTATAGTTTCTATTGGTCCACGCTCACACTCACAACCATCGGCGAGACTCCTCAACCGGAGCAAGACACGGAATTCGTCTTTGTCCTAATCGACTTCCTTGTCGGCGTCTTAATCTTTGCCACCATCGTCGGTAACATTGGTGCCATGATAACTAACATGAACGCAGCGCGAACTGAATTTCAGTCCCGGATGGACTCCATTAAGCAATACATGGAACTGCGTCACGTCAGTCACGACCTCGAATTACGGGTTATCCAGTGGTTCGACTATTTGTGGTCGAATAAACAAGCTTTAGACGAAGAAGAAATCCTTCAGTCGCTGCCAGATAAACTCAAGGCGGAAATCGCCATCCACGTGCACATGAACACGCTCCGTCAAGTAAAGCTGTTCCAAGACTGCGAAGCTGGACTGCTCGTGGAAATCGTCCTCAAGCTTAAATTACAGGTAATATCTTTTTCAAAAGTAGATTTTTATGAAAGGGAGGTTAGCAACTGCATGAATAGATGGTTTCTCAAGTGAAAAATAGTTTCAAATTAATTTCAAAAATTAATTTCTTTTTTTAAAAGCGAGTGAAATGCTTGTTCCCTTTTACCGATCGTACTAGTAGACATTATTATAGGTTGCCTTACAGACTTCCTTTCTTTTTTCCAAAATTGATCCCGAAAAATCTAAAGAATATACTGTGACCATTTAACTAGGATTGCATGTTTAGAAGTTCTTCCAATATAATTCCGAATTTTGTAAGTTGACCTCGGGAATAGCTGTGATCACTTTATTGCTACTTCTTCATGAATATACCAGGTGGCGCAAAAAAGTGTTAGAAAGTTTCTGTCTATACTACAATATAATATGAGGTTATACATGTATATTCTTGTTATCATATTTATGCTGTAACAGATATCCTGAAATTTAATGCAGAAGGTTTTTAAAGTGATTTCCAACTGCTATAATCAGTGTGTATAACCTTGAACTGGGCTCCTCATTGAATAGGGTTCTGACTCATTTTACATTCTCTGGGATTACAAACTGAGGCAGGTCGTCCTTCCTGGAATCATGTACTGATCCGGTCGTTTCAAAACGTTTCACTGTGTCACATGTAATTATAGCTAAAGTAGGAGTAGCGCAGTGGAAAAATAAATAACATGCAACAGTGCACTGATTAAAATAATAAAAGTAATGTTTATTGATAGTAAAAACAAAAGTAATGGTAAATAATAGGAAAAATGTAAACTCCTTCTGTCAAAGGCAAACTATGCCAATCATAAAACCAAACACAAAGGCAATAATTAATTCAAGCAATGTAATTAATCTTAAACACACCTCAATGTAAAAATTAATAGTATTTAAGCCTTAAACTCCTTTCAAACTTAAAGGATTAGCAACATAAATACTAAAGCAAATACATAAGCTGAATCTAGCCTATATTATAAACATATATTCTTCAGCTAGAAAGCAATACCAAAAACTTAGATGCTAAAATTGTATAGCAAAAGCTTACTGGCTAAACAACTAAACTGTAATACAGCATTCACAATAGATATGGCTTAAACTGAAACAGTAATAGGAATGAATAGCTTAATAGCTAAAAGTCTAAACCGTAAAACAACGGACACATAGATAGACTTAATCTGGAAATTGCACTTTGATTGGGTCGGCCACTAAATCACACAAAAATAAAGCCAACCCTACTTTTGTTTCACTTAATTAACTAAACACAAAATGCCAAAGTATACGATAAAACGCATAGCTTTCAAAAAGATTTACATACACAATCAAAAAAATAGTGTGCCTCATTATGCTGCGTGTTTATTCAGATGAATTGTATGAATTTTATGTACAAGTAAATTCATACAATTCATCTGAATAAACACGCAGCATAATGAGGCACACTCGTAAACAAAAATTCTAACTACGTGAATAAAGGAATGAACACATAATAAATTAGAAAGTCACAAACGGGATAAAGTCCAAAGTCCGGGCAAAGTCATTATTTTAAAAAAATCACCAGCAACAGAGAATTAAAGCTTACACTTGAAACATTTTAAATACGTAACAACTTTAATAGTGCACGCACACAATTGCAAATAGTTCCGAGTTCACTTGTTAACGTACCAGTAAATTAATAGCCACATGAGGTCTAAAAATAAAACCAAATAAGACTGTATCACTGATTATGTTTGCATAAAATAACAAATAAAGAAAAACCTTATGAGGACGGGTAACTGCTTAATGCGGCGCTTAACATACTAGCAACACCCAATTATAGTGAAGCCGAATTCGCTGACAAAATATGCCCGCATTCCGCATGGCCACAAACCACACACTTTGGTGTCCCTGTGACATAACTCTTTAAAAGCTTCCTTTATTAATTCAGCTTTGCAGCCCACAATAAATGACGCACTTACTACTGTGAAGCAACGGTCAGCTACTGAACATCTCGGAGCACGGGGAAGAAACCTGAACGCTGAGGATAAACACCCTTCGCTCCGTCGCCTCTCTCGCTTTGCGTCGGCGCAAACCTCCGCCCGCTTGGCTTCTCCGCACGACGTGGCGTTTGCCAACGAAGCAATTGTCGGCTCCGTAGTCATCTCCGTCGTGGCGGCTTGAGGTCTCTCTCTCTCGTTCAGCCTGCCGATAGCATAGCACCCTCGGTGCTTTCCAGCAGTTTGCGTCGGGAGCTCGAACTTCTTACAACCGTTGGCGGTCGTGTCTTTTCTCTGTCTCCTGATCTCTTTCGTCTCTCTCCTCGAGTCCGCGCTTGCAAGTCTTTCTCCTCTGTGATTGGCTCCTGCGTCTTGATGTTCTAACCGACGCTGATGACGTCGCCTCCGATTTCGCCCGGAATTGTAAAATATTCTAGAGCGAAAACGAGCGTCTATGTCACCGGAATTAATGATGGTATTAGAATTCCGTGACACACTGTAAAAACCATGGAATAAAATTACGGTACGGTACAAAAACCCGCATGAAAGGAGACTTCAATTTTGTCATCACAATTTGGCTTTAGTTCTGTACTGTAATCTCACCTTGCAATGGTCATTTCGGATGGTGCTGTTCTTGGACCAAACGTTCTGTTGAATAAGCGTCTCGCCACAGCATTACTTCCAGCATTTTCGTATAATTTTTTTTACGATAAACACACGCTGTTCCAGCGTTAGTGCTTCCATTCTGAAATGTAATGAGAGACATCAGTGAGAGAGCTATAGAATGTTTAGAACTGCAATAGAACAGTATCACGAGGAAAATCATTTACGGCGTACGATTAAACTACAGTAGACACAAACTTTCTAACACCTTTTTGCGCCACCTGGTATCTATACCCAATTGGCTAATACTCTTTTTTTAACTGCTCCGTATTTGGTTAGATACGTTGATAATGTTGTCACTGTTTTTTGACACAAATTGGTGTGATATTGACTGTTTTCTCAGGGAGTTAAATAACAAATTTGCTAGCATCAATTTACGTATGAAATTAAAAGGAATAATCATCTTCTTTTTCTAAATTTATTTGGATTAATGATAGGTCAGAGTTCGACATTTGTCGGAAACCAATTCACCGCTGTACAGTCGGGTGCAAAAAGGTTTTTACCTAGTCCGTAGGAACTGAGCGTACGGATGTTGATCGGTTATAAAATAAGGTAATTTTACTGAGAGTCAAGGCAGATTAGACTGGACCTGTCCCTTCTGAATGAAAATAGGGTAGCAGGTTTATGCTTGGGATGTGCTATTCACGTGCTCAACTATGACTTAAATCTAAACGTGTTTGCACCCCGACTGTACAATGAATCCACTGTACGCTACATCCACAAATACCATTTATATTGTGTGATATCGCAAAGCTTTAAATATGTTTCAATGGAATTGCTTATTCATTATTTCACTTCCCCATGTCCTTGGGAATGTTCACCTTTTGATGATATTGGATGGGAAAGAATAATTTAGAACCAAATTGTCATTCCCAATCAATTGTGCAAAACTTTAGACAATGCAAATTAATTTATCCAGGTTAGATTATCAATACGGAAGAGAGAGCACATTCGGATATGTTCTTTTATCATAAATGAATCATGTTCGTGCGAACTTTCGTTTTCATGGCCGTACCCTGGAGGGTGGGGCTGAGGGGGCTACAGAATGGGGTCCAGGGAATAAAATTCTGGATATGGCCTTGCTCGTTTTCCATATAGAGAAGATTAAGTTCGGAAAATTTAATTATAACCATCCTCTACTAAGTTACTTATGCCTGTTATTTCTATCTTTGAGAGCACTGTAATCTATAAAAAGGGTTCTAATAATTGTTAAATGCTGACAAGGGTGAATCCGAGAGTGTTCTTGATTTACTGAATCTTAGGTTTTAGTTTTCCTCCTGTCCATTAGTATTGAGTCGATTTATGCATTCCTTATTGGCACCTTCTGTTGAGGCTCAATCAATGAGAATGATTTTAGCCGACCCTGCCCCTTCTCCTTTCTGAAATTAAATTATCTTCCGTCTTAATTGTGCCGTTGAGAATGCAGAGCAGAGAATCTTGTGGTTAATCAAGATTCCATCTTATTTAAGTTTTATGAATTCTACGTCTGTCAGCATTGCATTCTTTTAGATATACCATAGAGAAAACAATGAAAATCCAAATCTGTACGATCGAAAATAATTGGATTTTGTCACAAATTTTATGCATATAAAAAGTGATGATTTGGTGCATTAAAGTAGTCAGTGCATTTAATAAAAAAGTCTTAGCATCGGGTGCAAGTTAGTTAATATGAATCTGGCAATGTGATTACGACATTACTACTAATATCGCGGTTCAAACAAGAAATTCGCTGAAACTAGATCACGTATAAGGTGGAACTAGATGCTCTTCCAACTCTAAACGGGCCTGGCCTTCTTCAAGAACAACGACCGCAACAGCACTCGTTAAACGCCGAAGGAATGAGGTAGCACACGCCGACGCGGCAAGCAGAAGATCCCATTTCACGGTTTAATGCATAGGGCTGTATATCGTAGAAGTTGCAGTAGCATTTAATTCTGCTAACGGCCCTTGTATATCGCTGTCTCTGTTATCAAAATCGCGGTCGTCACTATCGGTCTTATTTCAATTTCATAGTCCATTGCGATGCCCAACTGACAACTAACCGACAGCGTCCAATGTGTGACGTCACGATTTCGAAACTCCTTCGCATTTCTCGGCAACATGTGACGTAACAGTTGCCGAAACATGGCGCAGTGTCGATCGCAGGGGGAGGTAAAAAATGAAAGTTTTTTTATATATTTTATCAATTTTGAGTTCGAATTGAAAATTTTTATACGTGCTACGTTGTTATTGAGCCTTCATCTTTCACTTTAAACAAAGTTGTTTTGGTGTGGAGTTTACCTTTAAGTTATATCTCATTTCAGAAGCTGATAACAAATGTTTCAAAATGTCCTCCGCGTAATGAAGCGTCTCAGCATTAGGAATGCCGGCTGCATAAACCAATTGTTTTAGATAAGTTCATTACGGTCTGTTTTGCAGCGTAACATAAGAAAACTAAGAAAAAAAGGATCTAGAAAAGCAATACGGTAATTTAATATGTGCCGAACGCGTTTCGGTACACTCACCATCATCACGGACAAAACGAGAACGTGACAAAGAAATCATATTTACACACGGAATTTAAAGTACACAGAAGGGCGTGTCCACCAATCAGCATCAACAAGATTTAAAGTAATTTTGCTGATTTGTGGACTAACAGCTGGTAACGGCTGAAATTCTGACACGCTTTTTCGTCACCATTTCAATGGCATCTAGTAACGTAGCCTATTTATTTCAAAATTCAATTGGTTGTTTAATAATTTGTTTTTATCACGTTGTGGTGTTTTTGGATCTCCATGGCTTATTAAATGGTGTTCTTCTTGGTGTCCTTTTCAATCTTCAGAATAGACATTATTTCTTCAACTGTTCTGAATCTGTGTTTATTCTTGACAAAGTATTTTTCATCTCCATTTTTGAACGATCTTCTATGTTCTTTATATCGTTCGATAAATGACCTTTTTGTCATCCCAATTTCCGCATTCCAAGCAAGTCAACTTTTGGTCACACATCACAACTAAGGTAACCGTCTTCTCTTCCTAGCACAGGTAAATTTACAATTTTTGGTCGTCTTGGAGGCCACTTTGAACCCTTTGTTGCGGAAAATATTGGCCAATCTCTTGACCTCGGAACCTGTGTAGGTGAAGGTCATCAACTTGTCCTTTTGGTTGCTGTCATTATAAATTTCATCGATTCGCGTCTTGTTGTACATGGACGTTACAACATGTCTTGGGAAGAATTTTCTTCCCCGATGCTGTAGGCGGTGTCAATTTCTTTTCTATTTCATTCCTTTATTGGGTGAGTAAGAGACCTGCGGAAATAATATCTCAACGCGTTTACTTGTGTTGATTTGACGTGAAGTCAATTATATTACTTCTTGTTGTGGGTTTCCACAACACATTTGCGTCGAATCGTTTTTCGTTGGTGTTTTTTACGGTCCTCATGTTTAATTGTTTTAGGTAACCCACAGATAAAAATACAAAGGATTGAGGTTGGGGAACGTGCAGGCCATGGAATTGGTCCTCCCCTGCCTATCCATCTACCATGATAGATATCAGCCATCTGGTTGGTTAAAAACTTCCGTTGATGGATAGTATGTACGTCAAACCGCGTTGAACATAAACTTTCAAAATCTAAAGATTTTTGGACATATGTTTATAACGACTATAAAGTTTGTAACGTGTTTTTGATAAACTCTGTATATGTCGTTAGAGAATAAAAGAAGATAAGAGTTTAATAAACTGGAATAGAAAGCGCTGGAAATATGCCGTACGTGCCGTGTGATATCCTTTAAATTGCCTAAAAGATGAATGTCGTTCTGAAACTCTCGATTTACAAATAACAAATGAACCCAGAACCTGTTGCATGGGATTCACGTTCGGTGAAGTCTTGTATGAACACGATTGTGTTCGGGGATCCATATCGCTGGGAATAGAAGCGCTTGCATCGTAATTTAGCCTTGATATCTACCGTGCTGCACAGTTACGTTCGATGGCTGCAGGAGTGAATCTTCATAAGGATTCTCTAATGCGGCAGTTCTCTCTTCACAATACCACTCTGTAAATGCAAGGTAATTGGATGAGCCTAAAGCATTCTCACTTAATCATGCTAAACGACTGCCAATTCGATAAATTTTGCGATTATCGTTTACGTTTCCATCTTGGTTGGGCGTTTGCGTGCTTGTCTCCTGAAAATGATGAATCATTCGTTGAAGTTGCAATAGACAGTCGTCGGTAAACACTAAATCTACATCAGCATTTTCATCATTCAAATAAAACTATTTGACAAAGCAGGGTAAAAAATATATATATAAACTAAGTAGCCAAAAGTCATGGGAAAGCGCTGGATGCGATGTTAATAGCGAGCTGCTCCTCCGCGAGCCCTCAAAATATGCGTTCTGGAGAGATATTCACCTACGCATAACTGAACACTGACCATAACTGAGCCACACTTTTGCCTGACACAACCTTGTTTATACTCAGGATTCATAGCTTCATAGGGCAAAGCCACACACTCACGCGTCCATCTTTCGATATAACTGAAACCGGGATTCATCTGACCATGTTAAGGCCGCTCCACACTCTCGCGAGAATCTCGCGAGAAAGCGAGAACAACACAAGAAGCGTGAATGTGGAGCCGATTCTCGGGTTCTCGCGGGTTCTCCGATTCTTGTCGGTTTTTTGCCCGAGACAAAGGAAATGCGAACGCGAAAACAGGCGGCAACACTACAGTTCTCGGCAAGATTCAAGGCCGAAATTCTCGCCGAGATTCTCGCGAGAGTGTGGAGCGGCCTTTAGACGCCGCCAGTATTCAATGGTATATGACGATGTTCGCGGGCTCATGCCAGTCATTGAACTCTGTCTCGAGGTGTCAGCAAAGGGACACGAGTCGGTCGTCGGCTGCTGAATCCTATGAGGTGCATTTGTCTCCGTACAGTCCTGGTAGGAATGGATTCCTGACGTCCCACAGTCAAATCGGCGGTGATCTGACTCACAGTAGCTCTGCTGAAGTGACGTGATATCCGTTAATCAGACACTTGTGGTCGTCTTGTGCGGCGGTTTACGCATGTGGAAACATTGTCTCTGCGATATTGAAGATCCACCCGAGACACTGTTGACCTCGGAAAGCCGAATTCTTGTGTGGTCTCCGATATGCTATGATCCATGCGTCTTGCACCGATTATCATCCCATTCGGTTTAATCGCGACGTTCTGCCAAATTCACTACACACCTGTCTGTAACAGACTGCTAAGATATCGTGTCTACACTAGCGCCATACGCCGCAACTGGCCGAAACATTTGGGAGGCCATACACGGCACATATTCAAATGGGACGACCCTTCCCATGACTTTTGGTCATTCAGTATATATATAGCTATTGTAGCACATTTTATTT
The DNA here is from genome assembly GCA_023313115.1 of Rhysida immarginata. Taxonomy (NCBI): domain Eukaryota; kingdom Metazoa; phylum Arthropoda; class Chilopoda; order Scolopendromorpha; family Scolopendridae; genus Rhysida; species Rhysida immarginata. The sequence goes on from JAHWFO010017072.1 coordinate 1,972,555, forward strand.
ATAACCCATAGTTAGTTACCGTAAGACGTTATGCAAATTCAACCGTTTGCAGTTCCAACCCTTCTTAATACAGTTTGGACTAATTTTTTATTTCAAAAGTTTCTCTTTTATTTCTAATATAAAGTTCATTTTATTTTTAGTTCTTCTTTATTTTTTTATAATATTTTTTTATTTTGGAACTAATTTTTATGAGCTAAATATGACAGTGTTCTCTTCACAGGCTATCTCTTATGGCGCTGAAGGGGAGTACTCACTGTGTTTTTATTTATACGGATTCATCTTGTAGAATAACTTTATAATGGTGAACATGTTTCTTTCTCTTTTTTTTTTTAATGAAGGTCTTTAGTCCTGGTGATTACGTGTGCCGTAAAGGAGACGTCGGAAAGGAAATGTATATAGTGAAACGAGGTAAGTTGCACGTGGTCAGTGAAGACGGTAAAACTGTATACGCTACACTAAGCGATGGCAGCGTATTTGGGGAGATCAGCATCCTCAACATAGCCGGAAGTAAAACCGGCAACAGACGAACGGCAACCGTGAGAAGCGTCGGCTATTCGGACCTTTTCAGCCTTTCTAAGGATTGTTTGTGGGATGCTCTCACTGATTATCCGGAAGCGAAAGCGATGCTCCTGGAGAAAGGTAGGCAGTTCCTCAACAAGGATGGGCTCATCGACGAGGAAGCGCTCAGGGAACAGCAACGATTGGAAGAGTCGACGGCCCAGAAAGTGGAACGAACTGAAGCCATTGTGGAGATGATGCAGACGAAGCTGGCTCAGCTCTTGGCCAACCACATCAGCGCCAACGAGAAACTCAAACAACGCGTGGCACGTTTAGAGAGGCGCCTGCAAGTGGGCGGGCAAGTGGAAGAGGACATCAACGACGACATTCTTATTGTCGATGACGTGAATTAATTTTTAAATATTAACATCGATTTCATCGAACTCAGTTTTAATGATAAATATTTTTAAAGTTAATGGATTCTGAAAGGACAGATGCATCAGTTCGTCGCTGCTAGAATTCTGACTGCAGGGTTGCCGTTGATCTTTTGTTGAGGTAGAAGTCAATTAAATTAATCAGGGATTAACACATTTCATATGCCTCCTCATCATCATCTTTCAGTGGATATGATAACGAAACGGCAGTCGTTCCATCCGCCCTGTACTATTTGCACCATCATCTCCACTGACTCAAGAAAAATCAGACATCTTTTTGGATGATAATCAGTTTTGTGGTAATCGGGGGGGAAGCGGTAGTGGTATAGGTCAATCCTTTAGCTAAGTTCGAATATTAAAGGAAATGAACAGGAGGTCTTCAAAGGAAAATAAAAAATAAAATAAAAAACTTACCATGCCCTTTCCCCTTACGACATCACGTGAATACAAAAAATATTAAGTATTTAATTTATTGAAAAATGTTCCTAGTGCAATGGAAATAAAACTCTTTGAAGTACAAAGAACAGAAAGTATCCACAACATATTCTATTGATACCATACACCAAAGAAAAACATGAGACAATGCAAAATAAGGGCCTTACATTCTCAATTTACTTAATTTAAAATTTTTTCCATATTTTTTCGACCATTTTTCAGCTATAAAAACACTTCAAATATTTTATCTTATTTACATATCTTATATACATAAAAAATTAAGGTAAAATAAAATGAGTTGTAATTTGATAAAAAATTTTTAATATATATTTCATCATGTTATCGTTGTTTTGTTCAGAAATTTATCCCTTGTAATACCTTTTATACAGGCCTTGGAAATAGTGTAAATAAAATTATGATATTTTAACTTTCCCTGTAGATTATTTCCACATATGAATATAAGCATGACATAACTACGTAGATTGTAAGCTACGTAGATTCTTTAAAAAAGCAATTTTATTGAAAAGGAAAAAAATTATATAAAAAATTAGTTCCTTTGAAGAAAATGTCGGAAGGGAAACTAAGCAACTACATATAAAGTTTTGTTAATACGAGGATGAATCCAAAAAAAAAAGGTTACAAGCAGCAGCATTTGAAAAGTAATTATTGTGGAGAGAATATTTTTCCCCAGAGTGGAGACAGATGCCGCTAGTTATCTTACAGCGGTTATGCGGGTAGGTAGTGTCAGTTCGCAAACGTATCAGAGCGATTGAAATGGCAAGACGTTTAGAAAAGTGGTCTCGCTTGTGTGCCACTTTGATAAGGTTACGTGAACCCTTCCGATGCAAACGCCCTGGCCTGTTGAGTGATGGTGTCATCCTCCTGTATGACAATGCCGAGCCCCATACTGCTCTCCATCTCAAGAGTTGCTGCAAAAGTTCAAGTGGGAAGTCTGGAGCTACTCCCCATACAACCCAGATTTGGCACCCAAGGAAATTGAAGGAACACTTATCTGGAACAAGGTTCTCTTCAGACAGTGATGTGAAAACAGCTCCCAAGAACTGGGTCAATGGGCAAGGACGTGATGTCTACCAAGCCGTATTAAACAAGTTGGTTCTGCGTTCAGATAAATGCTTAAATACATTTGGTGATTATGTGGAAAAGTGATCGGCAAGTATGCCTCTTAATTCCCTTTTGCATTTTCTGTCTATTGTTAATAAATAATTTTTATTTCCCTTGTAACCTGTTTTTTGGATCCATCCTCGTAATTATGGAACACTGCGGCATTTCATTTATTGCTATATGAACAATAGCCGATCTTCAGCCATCTTCAGGCTGTGGAAATCCTGTTAACGAAGTGAGATGTTCTAAACATGACATCACTTCAAAAGAGCTTCCTGCAATGGAAACTGTGCTGCAGAGCTGTAAAAGGCAAAGGTGCCATATTGAGATGACGAGGCGAAGAAGGAGATTGTAGAGCTGGCGTTATTCTTCAAATTCGTCACTATAAATTGTAATCGACATTCTATAGCACTAAACTCTCACTTGCAATACGAAGTTTTCCTTCTATACGCCGCCCGATATTTCAATTGCTATCATTCAAAGGATAGCATGTGTGACATCCTGTAGGCTGCTTCTAAAAACTCTGTCCAGTCGCCATCGAGCGTAAGCGTTCATGATCAACGCGAGCACTGCATCTAAAAATGACAGAGCGCTCGTCACTGGCGCCTCTAAAAACACGATTTCAGCGTCGTGTTGGGAACGCTCAGGATCAATGTGATCTTATTTCCAATGTGATCACTTCGCGTTGCCTCGCTCACTTTCTCTACTTTCGCTTTCCAATAATGGCCGACAGTGAAAGCGTATCCCACCTCGAAGTCTGTCCCCAATGTGGTTTATAGTTTTGTAATGAAAATGAAGGCACAGAACAGGTCAAGATACACGGTAGGGGCGAAGGAGCTGAAGATCAAAGCGAAGAAAGCTTTATATATTTTATTTTTTTAATTTTTCTCTTAGGTTTCGAATTTTCTTAAAACTTTCGTTTTTCTCGTACGTCCACTCAGTACGTAGATTTTTTAACACTGTCGTATTTATGGTCATTAAAGAATAAATGCATTGAAATCTAATAAATCCCCACCAGATTATAATATTGGACTATAATTAATAAATAATTACGCTTAAAACAGAAACTTTGAAAACATAACGAGCTTCTGTGGCAGTTACTTACCTATTATTTACTGATTTATCTCGATGCCCTTGGGGCTGTCAAAAAACTTCACGAGCGAGTGAATAGAGCGCGCGCAATCGGGGGTAAACGGTCACATGATTGAAAATGAGCGCTCGAGAGTTTTTAGAAGCACCCATAGTGTGTTGTGTCCATAGGAGGCAAATGAACCAGATTTTACACATAGGCATCAGAGGTTAATTCGTACTATCTTATTTAACATTTATGTTAAGTTTTGCATTGAATTCAGTCATTAACAATTATTCACTTTTACATGTTGCAAATCACCAAAATACAATCCCAAGCATAATGAACATCTTGAAAAATGCAATACTAATTCATTTAAAACTTATGAACTACATACAAGGCCAGCTTCCGTGCCACGCACATCATGGTCATAATAATTCTTGCCCTTCTGGTTAACAAAGTCTAAGTCGGGCTGCACTGCAATACCCACTCCAATATCAGTAACGTCTCTTACAAACTACTATTTAGTTTCTCAACCAATTAATTGTTAATTGTACATGAGGTAAGACCCGTCCATGGTATCTTTACCATTCAGTATTCATAATCAACAATCAGCGGTGTAATTGACCTTAGGCTACCCATCATGACCAAATCGCTAGGGGGCTTTACAAAGGAAAATATCTGTTGCTATGTAGAGTTGTGCCTGTCGCCAACGAAACCTTCCTTCAATGATCTAGATTCCTCCAAAGATGACAGAAATTACACCTTAATATATTGCAGTTTTACGCATTACAGAAAACCATGCTATAAAATGAACCCAATACGTATTTCGTTTCAAGATTCACAATCCCAATATACAATTCTTTCAATGCTTGATCAAATTAAGAAATCCTCCAAAATATCTACTCAATTATGCAACTGTTACCTCAATCTTCCAGCAAAGAACGTCGTTGACCAACTCGTCTATTTGAAGTCGCCATCTTGGGTTCCAAATTGCGAAGAAGAGCCACAATAAACCTTTCACAAGTTGTGGAATTGCTCACACACTCGTTAACCACAGGCCCAGTTGCAGGAGGCCAAAAATTCTATAATCTCTGCACAAACTTCAGAGATACATTCTTTTACTATCGCCTCAAGGCACCACTGGAATCTCTCCAGCAACGGAAGAAGAAACTTTTCGAAATTTTTCCCAGCTGAAAACTCTCCAGCCCTCTCCTTCCGTAACCACCGAGAGAGAGAAGGCCTCCGCTATGAAAAATAATACATTGTTACATCATCATAGATAGGGCGAATTTAAGCCTTATTATTGGTAGAAATCACGGTCTATAGATATACATGGTCATCAAGCTTCGGCCATTTTCCATTGTTTCGAGAAGCTAAGGAAAATGGATTGCTCCAGGCGCCACAAAGATCGCACTAAGGCTGACCGTGATCTGCGATAGAGTGTTTGAAACTGAAAATGAGAGTAAAGTTTCTATCTGCCGATAGGGCGGCGCTGCAGGCGCAGTTGGGCCGATTGTACATGCAGCGCCACTTTTCAATAGCGTTCTCGCCCTACCGGGAGCTAGAAACTTTAGCTTCATTTTAACAATGGAGCTCGATGACCATGAATATCTATAGACCGTGGTAGAAATACGAATAACAATGACCTATCTTTTCCCTTCCGTTTTTTTTCACCCTCTCACCAAAACACTGCTCATTGTTTTCGTTCAATCCCCTCACAACAGTAGTTAGGAATTTTAACTGTAAGGAAAACAAATGAAATTAACAATGAACTTGTGACATGTGAAAAATTTTCAGATGGAACACATGCAAATGACCATACGCGTGTAAGACGGGAACTTGCAAATTACTCGATATTATTTCTAAATTAAGATGTGGGATAACAGGTGTGTCCATATCAGTTATTGTGGACGGGTGCATTTCATTAACGGGTAATGGATGTAGATGGAGTTGGTTGGTAAATTGTGTTCATTGTTTACAAAAAAAATCAGATGGATACATTTTCAATACGCTTAGTTATTATGTTTGTAGAGTTTGTTTATGATCTCGTATGTAATATTCTTATTTCAAGAAAAACGCCGCGGAATTCCTCCTTTTTTATTGCCTAAAACTGAAACTAAAAGGCTATTCGCGAGGTGCAATGTTACCTCCTGACCCAGAGGAAAGCATAGAATATCCCTCTGTGACTATCGACGCATTCTGGATGAATGGAAAACAATCTAGAATTTGACACTGATATGTGTTTGATGAAGAATTAGGATTACTTTCACTTTTAGGTTAAGTTTTGAGTTAATTTATTAATTTCTTTGAAATTTCTTATTATTATCTTACCTTGAAAGATAGAAGGTGATGAATTAACGGTAAATCTCTTCTCCTCAGCGGTCTACTACTCGCAAGCGATCTAGACGGCAAAGACCGAACTTCAAAATTAACATCCGCTAGATTTGTGTTGTTTTTCTTAAGTCTTCGACGGATCTCATTCCGGCAGACCACTCAGATTTCTCCTTCTGGTTAGACTTGTTTCTGACATGTTTTAATACTACTTAAACAGCCCACCCATTAATGCAAATTCCCATTGACACAAAGTATATTACAGAAGAATTGAAAGATTAGACCGCATAACTATAATTAATTCTTCCAACATTCGTATAATTAAAGCAACTGCTTAATTTAAAAGTTTTTAAATTAATAGCGAACGCCTTAAACTTGACTCTTTGAAAATTAAAACCATATAAATGAAATCATTTCGTAAAGATTTACACTGAATGACCAATTTATTAGAGACACATCTTACGGGAAATGGATCGGCCTCCCAGTGACACCCAAAAATGGAACAGGCCGAAGCGGTGTATAATGAGATGCATTGGATCACAAGTTGCAGTCAGCAGCAGACATGGAGTGAATGTGGGTAAATCCAAGGATTTGACCGACTTTGAACGAGGCATGATCGTTGGAGCTCGACGGGCGCAGTTGAGCATATCGCAAACCGCGAACCTCCTCGGGTTTTCCCGTGCAACAGTGTCAAGGGTATTCCGTGAATGGCAGTTATGCCTAAAAACCAACCTCCAACAAACACAATTCCGGACGAAACAGGGCTGTGGATGAACGAGGCCAACGGTGACTGGCCGTGACCACCGAGAGAGAAGGCCTCCGCAATGAAACTGAATACATTGTTGCATCACATAGATAGTGCATTGTTATTCGTATTTCTACTAATAACCAGCCCTGAATTTGCACTATCTATGATGATGTAACAATGTATTCAGTTTCATTGCGGAGGCCTTCTCTCTCGGTGGTCACGGACTGGCACGAATCATTCACAGCAACAGGACGGGAACAGCCCAACAAATTGCAGCGGAATTCAATGAGGGAGCATCCCAACCCATTTCGGAGCACAGGATGCGGCGCATCTTGCACCGAGCTGGGTTTAACAACAGGAGGCCAGTACGTGAGTGGAAGAAGGTCGCTTGGTCCGACGAATCGCGGTTCCTACTTCATCATGCGGACGGCAGACTGCGCATCTGGGGTGTTTTTTCTTGGAACGCACTGGATCCTCTGATATCCGTAGACACATCCCTGAATGCGACACACTACCTGAAAATTGTTGCCGATCAGGTGCACCGTTCATGATAACTGTGTTGGTGACGGACAGTTTCAGCAGGACAATGCTCCCTGTCACCGTGCTCGAATGATCTTGGACTGGTTCGAGGAACATGACGCGGACTTCCACCTGCTTCAGTGGCCAGTTCGGTCGCCCGGTCTCAACCCGATCGCGCACATCCAAATTCGATTGTCTATGAATAGTGTAATAGTTGAAAAGTTTCATCGGCTACTTTAAAACATTATATTTTGAGCATATATTGTAAAAAATATACATGTGTTGTTGTATAAATACTATATCAAATAGTATTACTTACTGTCGTCAGGTTTTTATTAATATTTCGATGTGTGCGACTTTTGGATCACTCTGTATATATCATTATTAAAATTGTTGTCGCCAAAAAACCTCCGTACAAATTTCCTTATAATTCTCGTAAAATGCGTACAGTAGTTTTTTTTTTTTAAAGTTTATTAGACGTTAATTTATAAAAGATGTTTTGACATTATATTACCGATGTTTTTATTAAAATTAGAATTTTTCTTCAACCCCTTTGCCATCAACCATTTATATAGATCATCAACCATTAATATCGATCCGATTACACAAATTATATAGTCTCGTTACAATAAAAATATTAAATTTGTTTGTGATATGTCTAGACATTAACAATATGTGTCTCTTATGACCGTATTTGAAAATGACGGATGTAGAAGAAAAGAAGGACGAGACACAAAAACCCTGGAATAAAACAAAATTAGACACAGAGTGGTAAAACTCTCAAAAAAAGCTGATGCAAAAAATAAAAGTGACTATCGTTTTATTTTTTGCTTTGACAAAGGATACTCTTTATCCGAAACGTGAGTTTTTTCAGGGTTTCGCCACTCTGTTCAATTTTTGTATTTGAAAATCAGTTGGTAACTCGGATTCTCGAGTATCGGCAAACGCCATTTCCGTGGGGGAGAGAAGGTTCTATTTTTTGCTGCAAATAACGAATGATTGGTATAAAGTTTACCAATTTTCAAAACAGTCTTCAAAGACATTATTCGCTAAAATGTAAAATTTGTTTTCTTCCTAAAATTGATAAAAATTGCAAACAAAAAAGTTCATGTAACGCTGTGAATGATCACATTTTTACCAGGGGGTGAGCCAAGTAAAAATAGCCTATTACAAGAACGAAGTATTTTCCAGCACAGAATAACTCACTTATAGATACGATTTATATGTGACAATGTGAGTTAAACAAATCTGTTCCAAACATTTTCTTCCTTCTTAAATTATTAATGGAACAATGAAATGACTTCAACCGTTTTTATGTAATTTTGAATACAGGTATGTAATTAAACTTTTGAACGGCATTCCACATCATTGAATCCGATAGCGGGTGCCGTTGTCTCCTTGGAGTAGTTGAGAAATACATGAGGTAAGTTTTATTTTAAATATTTTTTATAATTAAACTTTACAGTTTTTTGAGCTGAGGCTTTCGTTAATATTTTGGACTTAAGTTTAAATTCTTCTCAAAGATCTTAGAATTTTAAAAACTGATGTAACGAAAATCGCCTGAAAATTATTAATGTTTAGCTTGAACAAGACGATGTGAAGTAAAATTAGTCATACATGTGGAGTAAAATCAAGCTGTTGACATATTGGTATAAACAATATAGCTTTGACTCAGAATATTAGAATAAGGAGAAAATCAGTTCACTGACGTGAGTAAGTAAGGATTTTTTTAGGCCTTCAAATGTAAAATCAAACATTTTTCTTTTATCTAAATACAGTATAGTTAAATACAAGATGTTCAGTTGTACAGTAAGGTATTTTAACCAAATTCCGTTTAAATAAAGCACTACGTCTGAAATCACAAAATTAGAATACGGACACTTCCGGTTCAAAAAGTTAGAATACGTCAGCAGAAAAATGAAATGAATCAGAAAAATTAGTTTACAAACAAAACAAAGGAAATTTCTTGGTTATCACAGTCCTTAATATTGAATAGCTTCTCCTTTTGCTCTAATGACCACTTTTAACCTGGCAGGCATACTGTTGACAAATGCAGAACATTGCTTCGCCGTGATAGATGCCCAAGCATTTTTTTATAGATGTAATAAGTTTTGTCTTGGCACTAGGAGCTTCAATTCGTAATTGTTTCTTCATAATTTTCCACTAATTTTCAATCCGATTCATATCTGGGGAATTGGCCGACCAAGGAAGGACATGAATCTGCTTTTGACTGAGATATTTCATGGTGCTCTTCGATGTGTGACTTGATGTGCCATCCTGTTGAAAAATGAAATCTTCGTCGCACAAATCTTCGGCCGAAGGCAGCATAAAGTGTTCTAGTACTTCTTGGTAAAGTTCCGAATTCACACGTTCTTTCAGTATGCACAGCTTACTAACACCATCTGCAGGCATGCAGCCCAGACGGTGATCGAAGCAACAAACTTAACAGAGAGCTTGAGGCAGCTCTTCAAAAAGGTTTCATAAAGGGCACATAAAGACAAAGTTTTTAATTTAAAAAAGCCCCAAAATGTCTAAAATAACCCATCAAAACCGCCCCAAATAGCCAAAAACACAACAAAAAATCAAAATCTCTGGTGCATTTCAATTTGGGAGATGCATTTTTAGGCAAAAAAAACACGAGAAATCATCTAAAAAAAACAACCCAAAATCAGGCAAAATCACCTCAAAAACTAGCAAAATATTTAAAATTTTTCAATCTCCCGAAAGCACCCAAAATTACTGGCGCACCACAGTTTGGGAGATACATTTTGAAACCAAAAAAACATACAAAATCATGCTAAAACACCTCAAAATAAAAAAAAAGTATCAAATGTTTAACTCTCTCCAAAAGCACCCAACGATCCAAACAAAGCTAACGAAATTTACTTGCTACTTCATTGCTTGAGTTAAGACAAACTCTTTGCTAGCAAAATTCTTACACATTTTTAAAATTATCCTTTGTATGTAAAATTAATCTGAACTAGCGTAGTTTTTCAAATGTGTATTTAAAATAGTAAGCGTAATATATAAAAAAAAATAGAAGTATTAAAAGTTCGAATATCGGGAAAAAACCACCAATACTATTTCATGATGAAAATAAAATATAAGTGATGAGAAAAACTTAAAGATTGAAAAACCAGAAGTGTTAAAATGTTCTATGGTTATTTAATTTAAAATTTTCCCATTGCTTCTATAATATTCTCTCGTAGTCTTTCATCCCTTCCATGGAACTTGCTTCAATTCTTGCTTTTATTCTCTCTCTTGCTTTTAAAATATTTTTAATTGCCTTACAAAAAACTGATAAAGGATTGATGCATTGTGACGATTTTACATTATTCCCTCCTTTTTTAATTATTTGGGATTTACGATTGGCATAATGAAATACAGAGCTAGATCGTCTTCCTTTATTTTTTCCACATATTATTTCAAATTTTACTAAGTGATAAGAAAATCAAATTTATATGAAGAGAGTTAGAAACATTAAAAGGGTTTTATTTTTGAATGTTTTTAAATGCAATACAGCCAATTGATCGTTCATTTCTAGGCGGTCCATTTTTGGGAGATCAAAATATTCTAATAAACATACAAATTCACATCTCCACCAGTGACTGCTCGTAGCTAAAATTTCTGGGGGTGCTGCGTCAGAAAATTTTAATTTTTTCACGATCTAGAAAATAGCTAGTGACATTAAGCTTAAGGATCCTGTAATATACATGTATAAGAATAGTATTAAAGAAAAAAAAGACACATTATATTGAATTTTATCGATATCGAAAGTGAAACTGGGGGTGCTGCAGTGCCGCAGTGCCTATGGACGAGCCGCCACTGATCTCCACCTCTTTAAAAACAGCAAAAGAAAAAAAACCTAATTCAGACACAACGTCCTTAAGAAATACTATTTTCAAGCAAAATCTTACAAATTTTTTAAATTATGCTTTACAAAAATTTAATCTGTATTACCTTAACACATTGTTTGGTTCAATTTTCAATGTTTTTATTTTTTACTTAATTTTAAGGTATTTTTACATTTTGTGTATTATTTTATATATGGACGATATTTTTATTTTTTCGTACGGTTTACGTTTTTTCATATTTACTTTTACGTTTTTTGGTTATTTTGTATTATTTACGTTTTTTTTTTGTTATTCCATGTTATTCTGCACACTCTAAGTATTAGAGTGACTTTAACTTTATTATGGTTCATTGCCATGTGATAAACTCCCATATAATAATCTATCTAAACTTATCTTTTATGTGAATGAAATTTTCAAGATATTTGTCGTTAGGAGGCAGCACAGACAAGAGATTCAACACAAAAGCGCCACGAGGGAAACGAAGAGATTCCTCTCACAAAGCTGTTTGGCAGTCGTGCTGTGTGGCTGTGTGATCCTCGTCGTCCTTGTAAGTTATCATCAGTGTTGTCAGATTGGGCTACTTTTCATAATTTTCGACTTGCGACTCTTTGGGCGATAGTTTATCTATGTTTGTGCATTTTGAGTGTTTGAAGCTGGAGAGTGGTAATTTCGTAAGTGACAATGCAATGACTCACGCATATTACAAAACTCTTAAGCCAATGGACTCTTAAGTCAAATTCACATTGCGTTGATTGGTCAATGATGATTATATAAACCCTCATAAAAAGGTAAGTAGGTGTCCAAGGACGCTGACCCCGCACCACACTGCTTCGCAAAGCTCGTTTTGGAGCCATCAGTGACTGACTCGACATTTTGACTATGTCCGATCGACGCAAGAACGATGCAGGCTCTCATTTGATAACGTTGCATCCGGCGCCGTTATCAACGTATGATCTTGACAAGTAGGCATGCCCGTGCTCTGCCGCGCCAGTGGAACAGGCATGTCTTGACAACAGGCAGTTTTTTTAGAATATATTATATTTTGAGAAGTATATTAATAAAACACGCAATGAAAAAAATCATAAAAGTTCAGAGAAATCTATCCAGTGAGCTACGACGCAATTCCAGGGTAGACATGGTTTTCAATACACAGATGTACGTCATATCCAAGCACAATCTTGATCTTGTCGCGCGAAGTGGCTCTTGACAAAGCAACGTATAGCCGTCCCTGGCAAAAGACTAGTTTCGGCAGTTAGAGACCCTAGGGGCCTTGTTAATCGTCATCACAAAGGCCAGCTGGATGGGAAACTATCGGCGTCGAAGCTTGAACGGGAGACCAACATGGTCTGCGATCAACGGAATCCTTGGGATAGCAACAATGCTTCCTTTCTTGGAACCCGTCAAGATTGTTGCTAGGAGGCAATTCTGTTTCAATTGGCGAATTTGCAATCTTGTTCCATTGCAAAGACCTTGATCACCATCAGTGTTTCGAAGCAAATTACTTGAGCACCAACCTTCAGGCATAACTTATGTGAACATTGAGTGGGAGGTTCGTCCTCCCACCAGTTACAGTGTAGCAATACCGCTAGCTTGCAACTGCAATGGCAATCTTGCCTTCATGTCGAACAGCTGCCAAAATCTTCTCCAACAGGAATGACTTTCCGGTTCCTCCTTGTCCATCCAAAAAGTAGATTCCTCCCCAGAGAAGCCGACGAAAAAAGGCAGTCCCCGGCGCTCAGTCACAGAGAAAACAGCGAAAATTAAACACCTTTCACGATAAATTCATTGTGTCTGCACACGTTGAAATGTATTATGTAGATATCAATTTATTAGAAGAACGTCCATTTACATTACATTATTTTTTTTATCTAAAGTTAACTTTCGTTTTTGCGGACATCTTCAGTAGTTTCATAATAACTGAAATTCTTTGGATTTTTAAACATCTAACAATGGCTTTGACAATGTTTTTTTTTTACTTTTGATGGTTACATTGTTGTGACGAAAAAACTTATGATGGACAATGCGACTTACGATATCGAAGACCTCAGAAAGGCAAATTATTTTCCAGAAAACGCAATTAGGCTTAAAAAGCAAACTGCAATTGAAATGCCAATGGTTTTGGTCCTACTACAAAATACTGAACATAATAAGTCCTTTTTGAGTTTGAAGCGTATCGGTCCTCTAGCCGTTATTGTTGAATTATTTAGAGGAAACAAAAGACTCTTACAATGTTACAACTGTTTACGTTTTGGTCACGTCTCCCAATGTTTCACCGAGTCGCCTCGATGTAATAAGTGCGCAGGGAACCATCAGTCGAGGAATTGTATTAATGTTAAGGGTAAAGACCCCCTAAATGTATCCGTTGTGATGGTCAGCATACTTCCAGTTACACCAAATATCCCCTTATCAAAAGAGTCAAAAGCACCAAAGTGCTCGACGGCAGAACCGCATCTGTCGGGTCCAGCTCTTCTCATACAGATGCGGTTGATCCAAACGAATTGCGCAGCATCTATAGGATTCTGGGTAATTTTTTAAACATTTTCAGGGAAAGTGGCAATGCACCGCCACAGGTTACGTCCCACGAAATTAAGAACTAACCATACATACAACAGAACAATTACACACGGAAAGCTTCGTTGCAATATAATATATTATGGAATGCTAGGGGAATCTATCGTTAGCACATCGAATGTTACAACTTTCTTATAAGTTGGAATGTCAACATCGCCTTCGTGTGTGAGACGCACTTGAAGTCAACACAAGTTTTCAACTTGTCTGGTTATCATGTAGGTAAGAATTCCTGAAGTGGGCCCCTCAAAAACAAGCATGTCGTGAAATTTAAAGCTTTTATTATAATTTGATAGTACTTAATGAAGTTTAATTTTTAAAAATTTCCACACTTTTTGTACATGCTAATACTCGGACCAACTAATACTTTCTTTTATTAGTGAGGAGTAGAATTTATCTTCTCTTCTTCTTATGATTGCTCAGCCTTATGGCTGGTTTGCATTCCTCATGCGTCTCCATTCGTCTCGGTTTTCTGCCATCGTCTTGAGTTGAGCGTACTTTATAAAAATATAAAAGAATAATTACTTACACCTGTGGATGAGATGATAACTAAACGAAGAGAGAATAACAAACCGCTTTTCCACAAAAACTTTAATCCGCATGTATGTACATTTCGGTCGCTCTGCGACCTTCTTTCAGCATGACTGATTTGCAATAGACTTACATTGATATTTATACAGTATAAAGGTTAATGGGGAAATTGTAAAGGAAACAGAATAAGTTAAGGGCCAATGAGAGAAATTTCCGATATTATTTAATAACCTCCAAGAAGGTTAACCAATCCGAGAGGATTTATAAAGTTTAACCAATCAAAGAAGGTTAACCAATCCAAGAAGGTTAACCAATTTTTGAAAGTCATAAAGTTGTATACACATATCTAAATATCCGTATGTAATTAATTATATATAGTTGAATTTTTATTGTAAAGTTTTTATTGTATTTTATTATATTTATACCTTATTAAAGTTGGTCTACACGTCTTATTGACTTTGTAGACATCTTTTATATCTTTAAATGAAATTTAATTTTTGTCCCTTTCACATTTGTATATAGTTGTATTTTAAAGTTGTTTTTTTATATATTATATTTTTACACTGCTATTAGTTGTATATGTCTTGTTGATTTTTGTTTTGTCTACTATTATAAATGTTTTGTACATTTATGTACATATTTACTTTTAATAAGAATATTAAATAGGAATATTATAATATCACAGAGTATCTTAAATAAGTTTTGAAAAACATTTTGTTAGGGTGCAAATGACCGCTGCAGTTGAAGCACCCATAAACTAAACTTCCATTCCATTCCAATCCGAGAGGTCCATGGGACCTCGATCAGAGTTCAGGAGTTCACCAATCCTTTTCTTGCTAATTTCCAGGATTTCCAGGAAGTTGAGGTGCCTCCAATCACTAACCTTGTGTAAAATACAGTAGTTATCAGGTCTTGCAGCTTGGCCAGTCGTTAGGATGTGCTAAGCAAAACTCGAACTTTCAGGTCTGTGGTTTTTGATGTGCCGGTAGTGCTCCTTTATCCGGGTAGAAATCCTCCTTCTTGATTGGCTTATGTAGACGGCAGGGCATGTGCCACACTTCAATTCATAAATACCCGAGCTGTGTTTATGTGGGATCCTATCCTTTTGGGATCCCAATAGTCTTTTCAGTGTGTGCGGACTCTTATATATTATTTTAAGATTGAACTTCTTAGCAATCTTATCGAATCTTCTAACTAAGGGCTTATTGTATGGGAGTACCAAGTACTTGGGTTTTTCCCTCTCTGATTCAAATGTTGTAGCGTCTTGTACGGCGTCGAGTCTCTTCAGTTTTTTTAACAAGTTGTCCACAAGGTCGGGGCGGTATCCATTTTCAATGGTAAACTGTCTTATCCTCTGCAATTCCTCTTCTTTTTGTTGGTTTGTCAAGGGTAATGAATGCGCCTTTCTAATCATTAAGGTTATATCTAGTAAGGTCAAATACAGCGAATACGTCATCGACATACTTGTACCAAATATCAGGAAAGTAATTGAAGGATTCGCGGGCTCTATTCTCCAAGTTACGGAGAAAGAGCTCCGCGAGAAAGGGGCTAATACAGCAACCCATAGGGGTACCATCTGTCATTTTATAAAAACGGCCATTAAATTGAAAGAGATTGTTGTAGCAACAAAGTCTGGTGGCTACCATGATGTCCCTGGCCACGCCTAATGGAATATCATTAAAGTCTAAAACTGTTTCTAGGATTTCTAAAGTGTCCTTACTAGGTATACTCGGGAATAGGGAACAGATGTCGAAGGATACAAGCGCATTGTTAGTGGGTATGTAATACTGCTGAGATGGTCAACAAGCATCTTGCTATTTTTGATTGAAAAATCACGTCCAGGGAGAGCTAGACTACGAAATTTATCAGTGAGTAATCTGGCAATTAAATTGGTAGGGGAATTGACATTGTCTACAATAGATCTAAACAAATTACCAGATTTGTGCGCCTTGGGTAAACAATATAGACGCGGTACAAGAGGGTTACTAGGGACAAAGGTGCACACTTTTTTGTTTTTGAACAAATATTTGCACGAAGCAACACAATCCCTTGTTTTATTGACTAACCGTGGGAGTGGGTCCCTCGGTAGCTCCTCATACGGGCCCTCATCTAATAATTTCTCGAAGCCACTGAAATAGTCACTCTTGTCGAGTAGGACTACGTGATTACTCTTGCCCGCTTTTAAGTATACACAATCCTGTTTTTTAAGTTTTTTGATTATCTTCAAATGTTCAAATTGCTTATGGTTGTACTCACCATTATCGGTCTTCAAGTTGTGGGTCAGTTGGTTCCTGCATAAGGTGGAGAATTCTTTGAATTGGCTATTATTCAGGCCTCGGGGTCCAACTATAATATCACATACCATGTTCCTTAAATCATCCTTTCGTTCAGCAACTGCGAACTTGAGACCTTTGGACAATACTTCCAATTCTTTGGGTGAAAGTTGAACAGAGGATTTATTGATGACCACCTCCAGGTTATTAAGTAGCGGAAGAATGAAGCTACTTATTGTTTTCACAATGTCCGTCTGTCTGTCCGTCCGTCCCCTCCATAATTTCCGCATTTTTTGAGGTAGAAGGTTGAAATTCACAATGTAGCTTACTATGGGCATGTGCACCTTCACTATTTAATTTGGTTTTGATTGCTCACTGGGGTCGGAGTTTCGGGGGCGGAAATTAGAGGGGACCAAAAGGTCTACGCGTATTTATGCATATAAAAGAATGAAATTTGGTATGCAGATTCCTCTAAGCAAGATCAACATTACTGTAAAGTTTGGGCAAAATCGTCCGAATAGGGTCGGAGTTGTGGGGGTGGCAATCACTTGGTCTTAAGAAATTTATGGCAACATATAGGGTGTGATATATCATTCGATCGAAAATGATGAGAAAAGAAAGAAGATAGGGTTCTTTTATATTTTCTAAATACAAGGTTCAAGAAAATCAATTTTTGATAAAAAAAAAATGGGGGGTTAAAAAGTGCAGATGAAGGAATAAAAAAAAATAGATGAACTCAGGGCTTCCGCTACTTTCCTATACCTTCCTCGGGAGGCTTAATTACTTGTTATTATAGTCCATCCAGCCTTAGTTTGCGCGAAATGTGATGGCCGTTTCAATTGTTGGTCATTGTTACAACAAAACTTAAACTATAACATAACAATTAACATGCGCTAACTAAAAGTAGTCCATCCAGCCTTAGTCTGCCCGAGATATGATGGACATATCAATTGTTATGTATTGTTTAATTTTTATTGTCACAATATCCAACAATTGAAACGGCCATCACATCTCGAGCAAACTAAAGCTGGATGAACTATAGAAACAGAAGGCCTATTATCATCTAGATACAAGATCTTACGTTGGATTTTCCTATATTTAGTGTGTAGCTTATGCCCATTGACTGCGTGCACTTTATCTAAAAAATAGTCTAACAAGGCTGGGTGTAACAGAGAACTGAGTTGACAATGCAACTTATATCCTGCAACCTCAGAAGCAGCAAGTTGTGAGAACTGGTTATTAATACTTAAATTGAGATAATGGACCTGTGCTGCTACTCTAGCTTTATTCAGCTGTTCCCAAGTTACTCCTTCTGATAAAGCGAGGAACACAGTGTCTAATACGACATTGGGTGAGGTAATGGATATTGGATTTTATTAATCCTATCCGATGATTAATTCTGAAGAACTTATTCTTTCGTAAGCCTGCTGCCTTCTTTATTTTATCTAGCAGTGTAATCCTCGGCCGTCCCTGCCTTTTTTCCCCCTTCACTTTGCCTTCTATAATGTTTTTTTTTAGCAGACAATCATGTCTGAGGCAATGTCCAATCCATTTCAGTCGTTGCTTGCTAATATTTCTTAACATTTGCCTTTGCTCACCACTAAGTTCCAGCACCTCCTCATTTGAGATATGGTCGGTTCACCGCACCTTTAACACTCTGCGCCAGCACCACATCTCGAAAGCTCCCAATCTCTTCTCTTCCCTTCTATTGATGGTCCATGTCTCTGCCGCGTATAGACAGACGGACCAGCAAAAAATCTTAACCAGTCTTTTCTTTAGTTCCATGTTGACCGCGTTACTTGTTAGTACTGGTTGGTGTTTACGGAAGGTGCTCTTGGTCATCTCGATCCTTTCTTTAATCTCTTCTGAACAGTATCCGTCCTCAGTTATTTTCTGTCTCAGGAGCGAAAATGCCGCACTTGCTCCACATTTTTGCCATGTATTTGTATATGAACCCGCGGCGAACTGTATCCTATTGGCATAATCTTGGTCTTGTCCATATTTTTCAGCGACCCCATTCACTCTTCGTATCATTTTTAAGAGGGTCTTGGCACATCCGGCCACAATGGCCTGGTCGTCCGCATACTTTAGTGCTTTTACCTTATGCCCTCCAAAAGAAAGTCCTCCACTTTTACCTTCTAAAGCTCTGTTCAAAATCAATTCTGTGAAATCGTTAAATAATTTAGGTAAAAGCAGGTATCCTTGTCGTACTCATTTGCGGATTTCCACCGCTTCGGATAGGATATGGTATTTTCCATCCGCACCACTGCTTTTTGTACCTTACAGAATTTTCTGATTCCATCTCGTATGGCGGACAGTCTATTTCTTCCAGCAGTTGGAACAGTTTGTGCCATACCATTCTATCGAAGGCCTTTTCATAGTCTATAAAGGTTACGAATAGGACGCATTTTACTTCGATAAGCCTCTCTGTTATAATTCGCAGGCATCCGATGGTGTTTCTCCTAAAGCCAAACTGTGCGTTGTCCACATATTGGTATATACAGCTTTGAATTCGATTACGCATAAATACCAATAGTAATTACGCTTAAATACCAATCTTTGAAGCATGTACCGCGAGGCTTATAGTATGATATTCTCGGCATTCCATTCCTTTGCTTTTTTCGGTATTGATACTATGGTTGACATTCCGAATTCGTCAGGCCATTCTCTTTTATCAAATATCTTCGATATGAGCAAGAACAATTGATCTAGCGGAGCACTTCCTGCTTCTTTCTACAACTCTAATGGCAAATTGTCTATCCCCGGCTTTTACGGTCACTAATTCCTCTCAAAGCGTAATCTAACTCCTCCCTCATAATTGGGGTTTTCACGATTTCTTTTGCCGATGCGTTGAATACATTCAAGATCTATACAATGCACCAAATGAACTGATAGAGTCACAGTCATATACGGCAAAAGAATTTATCTATTGAAGGTAATTTTATTTCTGAGAATCTTTCGTGTGAATCCATATATTCGTAAGGATACATACCTTTTCTGATTATTTTTGATCCTTGTTTTCTGAATAAAACATCCAAAACGTTTTGCGGAAACATCTAACTCTTAATTGGTCTGGTTCTAGATTCGATGACCAGAAAATCGCTAAAAATCTGAAGGAATCAATGAATCTTAGTTCTATGTAATCACATCATCCATTCTCAAAAATTGACCGAACGATATGTATTTCTCTTCATTATCGCGAATTAACTTCAGATTACTCTTTATCTTCACCCAAATTTCTGACAAATAAGTGGCAATCGTATGAAGATAAATTATGGAACAAAATTGGAATAAATAGTGGTTGTTTATATTTTAGATTACAATTATTACAAGGAGGGTCTCTGTATTTTCCAGTATAATGATCATGGTTTCTAACTTTTGGTTTACAAAGATAACATGTTTTTGCATTCTCATATGCTTCTAATTCTACACCTGTTATGGGTTTATTTTCCTTTAATAATTTGTACGGATTTGGTTGACAGGTCTGGATTGTAAATAAATAAATATAGACTGGAGATGACCTCCAAACATGATGTATTAATTTTTCTATCGAAAAATGGAAGGAAAAATTCTGCGACCTGGGTTCGAACCAGGAACCTCGACTATCATGGGCGATAGCCCAACTGGTAGAGACATCGGCCATGATAGTCGAGGTTCCTAGTTCGAACCCAAGTCGCAGAATGTTTTCTTCCATTTTTCGACAGAAAAATTAATAGGTATGGATTGGTTTCAAAATGGATCCAAAATCACAGTAGATTGCATATGGATGTCTCGACATTCTCTGATTATTTTTGAATTTTAATGATGTGTTGTTATCCGGCATTATCGGAACGCAAGAGTAGAATCAACAATGTCTAACAATTGAAATAGGAAGTTTAACTGGACACGCCCACTCCAACTTTCGTTGGACAGGGTATAGCATTTTATAAATAAGATATTTACTGAAAATAAACCTATCTCTCAGGATCCGTTGGAAATATAAAGAACGAAGGTGCCTTACACCGTGACGTTGGGCACGAAATTTTGCAGCACACCACTGACCAGACATGCTTTAGAAAAACAGTTTGACAAGTTCTATGATGGTTTTTTTGCTCGTCGATTTGATCGTTGCAAAACTTCGAACATCTAACGAAACTTAGAATCGAAACTATGACGTCGTCGTTACAGCGCCATCTGAACATATCCAATGAAACGCGTAAAAGTCCGTAGTACATGAAAATTAAGTAAATGACATGTCTCTCTTTTGAAGGTCTCTGGTATTGATAGACTGTTATTTAACGGTGTATAGATGGGTGTTAATTTTTTAAAGTTATTATAGAATCATTTGCTCTATTTTTAGTGAAACAATAAAATTTTCAGGAAAAAGGCAAAATTCACGTAAATAGCTCATAATATTGCAGACGTAAATTAAAACCTTCTGAGTGTATTTTTCTCCTTTGTAGCGATCTTTTTGAAAGCTGGACATAAGCATAAACACCGTTCGTGAGAACTGGCCAGATGGTTAATCTTTCGCTTATTTTTTGTAGAAATCAATAAACTGGGAAAATGAACACAAATATTTCCAAAATATCCGTTAGAGAAATCTCGTCCATTATCACATTCTTTGCATTAGATTCATTAACGTTTGAATACTATAAGGATTTGCTACATAATGATATAAGGATTTGAAAAATAATTTCTTTACTGTCGTATTCATAAACTAATTTTTTTATTTATTTCGGCTATTTTCATTTATAACAATGTTTTATTTCGGCTATTCGCAATGCTATATATGGGATGATATTATTTACCTAGAAAGGTCAAGGGTCCGAAGGGTTTTTACCTGTACGAGAGGTCGAGAAGGGTTTATGTGAAAACGAGGCTTTAGCCCTTTCCCTGGCTTCCCATCCCCTCCCTTTCTCCACTTCAATTGCCTTTCAGGCTTCCTTTTTTTACTCGATATCTGCGCTTCACCGGATGACCCTCCAACGACCTTGTGATAATCAATCACTTGGCCTTGACCTCCCCTCCGTTCCTCTTCTTCAACCAAGGGGATGGATTCGCCAGCAGGGGGTAAAATAAGTTTGTATACACAACAGCATTGATCGAGAATACCAATTAGGTTGAGGAATTTCGACCCCAGGTGGCAGTAAAAGGCTAAAAATAATAATTCTGCAACCAAAAATCGCAATCCCTAAAAGGAAAAGTAATAAAATTAAGTGTCATCTTTCTGATAATTATGCTGTACTTTTTGCCTTTTCATTTTATTGTATAATGCCGTTGTAATGTTTGATGTTGATCAAGAATGCCCCTAGAATCTGTGACGTGCGGAAGTAGAATAGAGTGCCTGTATAAAAATATAAATATTGGACTTTGTCTCATTATTTTAATTGCATTTTAATTGTACCATATTTGTTATGAATGCACACTGCTTTTAGTGCTAATGGGCTAGAAAGCGCTGGTTTTCAATATTTTTTCCCAATGGGATAACGAATAATGCCACTAACCACCATCTAGAAATTATATGCTTCCTTTTCCATGCTAATCCGGTCTGCATTACTTGTCAATTTGGACCTAACCATATCAAGAAATTATTTTATACTATTTATCATGCAAAACTTTTTCAAGTTTCTGAAGAAAAACAGGAGCGGGTATCGGCTCCAAATGGTCTTTCCCAAAACCGACCAGAGTGTTATGTGCTAAATCATAGATGTTTAATCTCGTTCTTATGCTCCTCACACCAAGATTGGGCACGGCTAACGGCATGAATGGCGGCACTGTCATTTGTTACTGCTGGAAAATCCATGTCCTGTGGAAATAAATGTCTGCCCCATGGAATGGACCTGATTGCTCAGAATTTGTTCATAGTCCTTGCCAGTCATTTTGCTCAAATCATGACGGTTTTGGTACAAACATGACTGCCTAAATGATTTACAAGTCATTTTCGTCGCAGTTGTCTTCTTTTTTCGATGCCCGTCTGTCTCGTTATTCGTTTACAGTTTGGTCCATTAAAGTGTTTTATTTTATATAGTGTTTGCTGTCAGAACTTTCAAAACGTTGAAATGCCCTTTGCCATTTTGAATTCGCCTCTGGGATTTGGTCCGAGTTTAGTCTTTCTATACTAATAATAACTTTCGTGTGGACCTGAGTCTCGTCGTGCAAGGGGGGGGGGGGGGTAGCGTGATGAGCCTAATTATCATATCTGATATACTCAACTCTCGCAATAATCTTGAAGACCTAGATGATCCAGTGGGGCTGACGAGCCTATTAGCTAGGGAGTGCTTATGAAGATGGCTAACAGAAACACCCATTAGTTATTATTAATAGGGACCTCGTCAATTGGACGAGGCGCTGATCAAGTGGAAGATAACCAATTGGACGACAAACATTTTATAACTTAAAAAACGCTTAAAAAAACTTTACTTTGCCATCCCGTTTTTTTATGGACATTTGGACGACAGAAATATTTTAAAACTTCAAATTTTATAGAGTTAATTTTACTACAACTTTATCTATTTATTATTTTATTATTATTACATATGAATATCTATGACATATATTTTTTAATATAAATATATGCATTCCAAGAATATTTATCCTCGTCTTTTTGACTTAAAGTAGATTCATCTAAAATAAATATACCGAATTAACTAAGATCAAGTATACTATCAGATTATCACAAAATGAAAAAATAATGCAACAAAAAATCCTTTCAAAAAGGAAGATTAACGTACTTTCAATGTTGGACACTCCTAATGCAAAAATAAGTATTTTCGTTTCTGATGAGGTTTGTAACTAAAGAATCTTCTCTTATTTATCAATGGCATATTCTACATGATATTTAGAACCATTTTTATACAATTAGAAACCTAACTATGATAACTTTGTCCAATTACATTAAACCAGAAACGATTTTTCAGTCATTGACCATTAGGATTTCTTTTATTGGAGAATTTATAAATTTATAAAAATTACTAAAAAATTGATAATTAATTAAAAAAAATATGAACTCCAATTTAATTAGAAGAAATAAAAATAAATAATAAAAACACTTGAATAAAGGTCACCCGATGTGGAGAGATATAAAGTTGATGTGGACGAAACGCTGATGAAACGAAGGAGCTTATGTAGACAAAACACACATGAAAAGAAGGTCTTGTGGAGGAATGTTACACAAAAACACAGTAGAGACTTTTTGCAACCTCAAACGATATGCGAAATACGAAAAGCGAAATGCAATAGGTGACATTTCGTCTTTCTCCTTTCGTATTTCGTTTTGAGAGTTTTTGCACCCGCGAAATAAGAAATACGAAAAGAGAAATGCGAAAAAAGAGAAATTCCAGAGTTTCGATACTGCCAACATCAGGTTTTACTTCTACACTGCTCAGCTCACTCTGATATCTGATTCTCAGCATCATGGCAGCAAGGAGAAGTAAGTACTATTAAAGTTTAAAGCTATAACTCGTGGTGGGATTTAACATTGTGTTAAACAACTGCGAAGCAATTTCCCGTCGGACGCCATGTTGTTTTACGTGGAGGTTGGGCGCAGCACGCATGCGCGACGACACATTTGGTTACCAAAGGTGGCAACGAAATTTTTTAGAATTTTCGTATTTCGTTCGACCAAAGCTGGCATGACCAAACGGTACATGGCAGTCACATGACCAAAATGCCACCTATCGCATTTCACCTTTCGTATTTCGCATATCGTTTGAGGTTGCAAAAAGTCTCTAGTAAGAACCACAGTAACAGGAGAAGAAAATCTATGATGAACGACCGATGATCACAAGATTGGAAAGAATTATAAAAACCGTTTTCGGGATTTTTATCCCATCTTCAGCTTGTAAAATTTTTTGAATGAAATTTCCCTTAAAAACATAATAATAAAACAATGAAATGAAAAACAATGTATGATATTAAAATAGAGGAGATATTGTTATTAGTTTGTTATTATACGATTATTATACTTTAATAAACTATAGAATAATACACAATTAATTCAACAGGAGCAAACATTAATACGTGTTGACTTTCTAATTACATGTTCGATTTGTCTTTTCGCGTGTGTTATTATTCTTGCTGAAAATAATTCAACAATGATAATTATAACGATATAACTTTCACGTACGGAAACAATAGTTTTTGATCATCACATCACAATTAAAATTCTTCTGCCCATCCTGAGCTTAACAATAATGCTGCTGTAACAATCGAAACACTTCCTTTATGATTAGCATTGAACCTCGTGACATTGATTAGCCAGTAGGATCGCTTGAAGCTACACAGATGCAAACGAACAGACTTTTGGTTTTATATATAGATTTCCAAAACTTTGATCTGTTTAATTCTTCACTAATTGAAATACGACCTTTTTGCTTTACCTGACCTCCCCAACAAAATATTGAAGACCCTTGTTGTGAATTGCCATTTATAGTTAGACATTTTTGAACCAACATTAACTTCTACAGTTGAATTTATGACCACTCGTAACAGAACCGCTCCATCAACGTTGTATTGATTGTTAATTTAAACTTTTTAAATTTCCAAATGTGGTCAAAAATTGAATTTCTGTGAAATTCGAAGATATTTAGGGAAACGTGGTGGAAAACACGGTTTTCAGAATCCGTTGGTAATTGTTCGTTTATACTTGCCGATAATGTTTTTGAAAGTTACATTTTATTTTAACTCGTGAAAATATTAAACTTTTATTCTTTTCTTGCTGCATGCGTTTCCTTCAGTCAAAACTGGAATTAACCCATTGTTGAATCAAAACTTCACTTCAGATACATTTTATTCTTTCTATAAGAAGGCAAATAATTGTTTCCATATGTTTGGATATTCATTTTTAATACATATATCTAATAATTTTCTACCCTGTAATTCCTTCAAAAACTTGTTCTTTTGTAACATTCCTGTTGTGAGAGACTTCAAAAGATCCATTGTTATTCTCATGACCTATGTCATTTTCACTCAACGATTGTTCCTCAGATTTAACTGTGCACAGAAAAACAAACAGACATTATTATTTTTATAATTTATACTGTTCAGGAAAAGAAAAACTGGGCGTCTCCCAATTAAATTTTCAGTTTTCAATGTTAGACTTTGTTGTAAAGGAAAGTTAACAATGTCTAACAATTGAATTTGAAGATTTAACTGGACACGCCCAGTTTTTCTTTCATTGGATAGAGTATAATGTAGTAAGTTTATTGGGTGACGGTCAGAGCGCGAAGCCGAACGAATTGGTCTCAGAATACCGACATTTCGTTACAAGACAATTCGCGACGGGCAATTCGTTCCTGCTACAAATCGTATTAACGAGACAGCTGGTTCCGAAATACACTCACTCACCAAAAGTCATGGCACACCTGCCTAATAACGTGTTGGACCCCTCTGGCCCGGATAACGGCGGCGACCCGTCGTGGAAGAGAGTCTACCAGTCTCCGGAACACATCCACAGGCACTGCAAGCCATGCCGCCTTCACTGCACTCCATAACGATGCTGCATTTACCAGTTGTGATGGTGACAACCTGACAGATCGTTCGATGACGTCCCACAAATGTTCGATAGAATTGCAATCTGGGGAACGTGGAGGCCAAATCATTGTCGTGAAATCGGTAGCATGTTCCTCCAGCCACTGCCGTTTCATAAGGGCCTTGTGTGGAGAACCACTATCTTGCTGGAAGATGCCGTCGCCTGCGGGGTAAAAACAGTTCATGAAGGGGTGCAGGAGGTCCCCCAGCAGATCGACGTAGGAAGTAGCACGCAGAGTGGATGTCAGATGCACCAATGGACCCATTGCATGCCACGAGAAAACACCCCAAACCCGTATGGACCATGGCTTCATGTGGCCTCCGCCAGACACGGACACGACCATCGGCCCGATACAGCTGAAACCGTGACTCGTCGGACCAGGCAACCCTTCTCCAGTCCTCAGCGGTCCAATGTCGATGGTTGGTTGGCTCGTCAATGTGCCGCTGTCAAGAGTGGCACCCGTCGTGGCCTCCTGTTCCCAAAGCCTGCAGCTGCCAAGGTTCGCCGAATTGTCGTCACGAATACAGTTGTGGAACGTCCCTGGTTGTACATCATGGTGATATGGCCCGCTGTCGTCCTTCGGTCAGCAGTTGCAAGCCGGGTGACCCGGTGAACACCTGGCATCAATAAGGCGTGGGCGGCCCGTCCGCTGTCCGACATGGGTTGTAACTCCTCGTTGGGTGTACTCTCGATAGACCCTTGCAACGGTTGTGCGGAAAATTGCAGGGTATTGGCTACATCTGATATTGAGGCACCCATCCGTCTGTCACCAACAATCATCCCCGTTCAAATGCGGATAGCTCTCGGCGTGCTGCCATTTCTGCGGCTAGTTTTGCTTACAATGATTGTGTGACACCAAAGAGTCCTGTGCACCTGCATAGCGAGAATGGCAGCAGCGGGATCTGTCTCATTACGGACAGGGAACCTGATTGGAGGGGTGTGCCATGACTTTTGGTGAGTGAGTGTATTTGCGTGGCTCACAGTTTTCAAATTCCAAACTCGTTTCCCTTTTTTATCACAGTTTACTTTGATTTACTTTGTTTATAATAAATGAATAATTCCTCACTGAATTTGAGATTCATATGATAAATTAAGTTTAAATTATTGAGAAATTGTAAGGTTCTACATTTTTTAAACCATTTAAAATTTCTTTTATGATTATATACTTAAAATTGAAAAAACAACAACATATTTTCATTGTTTCATTGATTTTTAGAATTTCTTTTTTAATAATTAGCGATGATTTTTGATTGTATGATTATCGATATATTAAAATGAACTTACAAATTTTTTGGAACCAATTGTCTGTCATGACTTATCGCAGGAACGAATTCTCCGTCACGAATTGTCTTGTAACGAAATGTTGTTATCCTAATCGTTCCTCGCGTCCTCCTAAGACCTATTTCACATTGTTCTGGCAATGTTTTCTTCCTCTTAACTATAGAGTGATCCAAAAGTCTCGCACATCAAAATAATAATAAAAACCAGACGATATTAAGTAATGCTATTTAATACTATTTGATATAGTATTTACACAACACATGTATATTTTTACAATATATGCTCAAAATATAAAAGTTTCAAAGTATCCGATGAAACTTTTCAACTATTACACTATTTATAGACAATCGAATTTGGATGTGCGCAACTCTTTGATCATCCTGTATTATCTATTCCCAATTGCTGTGCGACCGTATAGTTATGTCCGTCATTTGTCGGATTAATGTGAAACCGGTGTAAAGCAGTCTCTTTAAGTAAAATCGCGCGATATAATTAGCATGTGTGTAATATAATTTGAATTTTGTCATGGAGATTCTGGTCTGATTGAACTTTTTAAATGGTTTCGATTTTTGTAATGCAATCGAAATTAAAGTCTATTTCGAAAGCGATCGGTAAAAATAAGATTTGAAAACTGTGGGTTTTGCTGCGGTAGTGCTAATGAATAAATCTGGTTACTTTGACTGAAGTTCACTGTTGTTACCTCGAATAATTTCTCAAGCTAACAATTTCTCACCAATTTAATTTACTTACCGCAGGAAGTTTTAAATTTAATATTCTTCTTAAAGGCTTATAACTTAAAGATTATCTTAAAGAAATAATCTAAACAGATTCTTCCTTATTACGAAATGAAGCATTTATATTTCAATTTACATCGTTAATCTTTTTTGCTTTTGTTGAATGTAGGTATTTAAGTCAAGACTTTCACCTGTGCTTATCAGAGCAATGATTTCTCTGACAAGTGTAGGTTGTCACGTTTCCATTTTATTTCTCAAAAAAGTAAATTTGATTTTTCCTTATTTCTTATTTGAAATTGAAATGATGTCGAGCTTTATTTCAATGATTAATAAAAACATTTTTGCGTGAAGGAAAAGCTATATACATATAAGGTTAGTTTGGTGATGAACCATAAATACTGTCTTGTCACAGTTTCGGAAGAATGAACACAAACTTTTTCTTGCTCCTTCGTCTCTGTGGCTAAAGCAAAGACTATTAGGCGAAGACGAACGTAAAGTAATGATAAAAATAACTCGATTTTACTATAAAAACACTGCCATATAGAAAAGCATGTGGAAATAAAACTGAACAGTGTCTTCTCAAGTCAACCAACTTTATTTCCTAAACTCATTAAATTTACACTCGTTTCAAGATAATAAATACTAAAATAATTAATAACTTTCCCCCTCAGTAAGTGACGTTTTTACGACACCATTTTTAAACGTTTTACAAAAAGACATTTTTTTTCAGCGTTCGAGTGTGAAGCTATTTTTAAAGATTTCTTTTTATTGTTTACAAATGTTCTTTTTTTCCCTTAGCGTTTTATTTCGTTTTATTTTTGGAGGAGAAACGGAGGTTGGAGGGATAGAGGGAGGCTGTAGAAGCCTTCGACGTCCGTCAGTAAAAGGTGGATTTTCCGTCTCTTTGGTGATGAGGGGGTGGTATGCTGAGTGAGTGAACGAGTGTGTCCGTATGTGTGAGAGAGAGAGAAAGAGAGAGATTCTCTCCTTTCCCTTCAGCCGACCGTTGATTGCCTCTGACGGTTGGTAAATGAAGCGATGAGTCGCGGCCAACCAAGTCCTTGGCTCCGTTGAACGAGAGTTGAACAAACGCTCAAGAACCCTTCTTTAAAATAGACGACTGCCAAGAATAAGAAAAAATAACTAGAAAAAAAGCAAAAAAAAAAAAAAAAAAAATTCAAAAAAAGAGCTCACCATCTTAAAGGTTTAAAAATATGAATTTCTTTTGCCCTTGGACTAAATAGCAATGTTTGCATTTGGATCGGATTTGTTTTTGTTTCGAATGTCGCGTCGATCGCTACGGTTTATTCCCGACGGAATGGCTACAAGCTGTTGTGGAGTCGCCACCGAATATTACACCACATCTCATCACAGAATTCAATGTAATTGATTAAATTGCTGATGATAGAAGAGATAGAAAAAGTAAAATTTGAACGGCTGAAACTCCTTGTCCTTAGATTATATAAACTAATTTACGGTTTCTCTTTAGTGTTGTTTTATTATACTAAATTTATAACAAGCAAAGGGAATTTCAATGTCTTTTTTTATTCAGTCTTAAATAAATATATCCCAAATATATCTAAAATTTAGCTTAAAATTCGTTTGTCCATTAAAAAAAAATCATCAAAATCTTGAATTTATATAAACAGCTGAGGAATAAATTTAGAATTGAAATCTATAAAATTTATTTATTTGCTCTTAGTTGAATATTACAGAAAGAGTTCCAGCCGTGGCCTGTATGGCCAAAAGGTCGACATGTTCGGTCCCCGGCAATAGAATCAAAAAAATCCAAATTCAAAAATGAAAAAAAGGGGAAAAAAAAGAAAAACTAAGAAGTTTACGAGAACAAAGAGATAAGGATAAAGATAAAGAGATAAGAATAATAAATACAAATAAAAGATAAACTAAGAAGGAGAATTGGAGATAGAGTTAATGAGAACTTGCTAGTAAAAAAAAAAAAGTAATTTTACAGAACAGGAAAGACATCGGAGCAAATAATTGCTACAAACTAAAGGGATACGAATGGAATTAGCCGAACGTGTGCGGTATTGGTGGATGTCGTATTGAAGCTGAATCGATAAAGTTGAAGCATAGTCTAAGGAAGTCTTCCTTAGATGTATGGTTGAAGTAAGACTTAAATGGCCATTGAATATTTTATAAATAAACGTAACTAATTACAACGTAAAATATAGACTTGAAATATAGTAAGAAGACTAAAAGAATTAAAAAGTACAGACGAAGAATTACAAAGTTTCAGCAGGATTCTTAAGAACCATCTTTGTATCCTAAAAAGATGCGTTAGATTAAAATTTGAAGCTGAACCCCAAAATTGAATACGATAGCATAAAATAAGGCTGTAACAAAGCATAATAAAAAAGAAGTAAAATAGGAAAAGGCAGGAAATAAAGGCGAGAAATCGTATTTAGTTTTCGACATAAATTACGAGATAACTGATTAACATGGGTGTTCCAAGATAGGTCAGGACAGAGATGGATGCCCAGGTATTTGAACTTGTTAACGAAAGAAAGACGAGAGTCGTTATAATAAGTATAAAAGTAATTCTGATGATACAGAACGCTTATTGCGTTGGTGAAATATCATATATTTAGTTGTATTAAGCTTCAAATATAAGTGGTTTGCTGAATTACAGCAATTAATAATGGATAACGAATAATTTATTGAAAGTCGCAGATTCGAGATCTTTGTATGAAGACTAGAAATAACTGAGATATTTTTAAATTTCCCTAGTTTTAAAAACCGAATTTAATTTTTAATGGTTTCCTCCAACGTGCTGCTATCGTGTTCATTTGTCATTTTATTTTCCACTTTTGTGCAGAATCAATTTTCCGTGTTAATGAAGAAATTAAGCAAAGGGCAAAAATCTTTTTACAAACTACCATTTATATAATTTTTGCTAATAAATTGGGAGAAAGTATTCAGCCACATTTAAGCCCATCCAGTACATGCATTCTAACAGGTTGGGCAAAAAATATAGCAATTTAAACAAAACAAGAATTCTTTACGTTTACTAAAGAGAATCACTGAATTTCACTTTATGTTTTTATATATATTTTTAAATTTCTCTCTTCTCTTCTTTTCTTATCAGGGGTCGGATTCAGTATTTATTGAGTTGTAAAAAACCAACAGGCAATCTTTTGATTATAACGTGGTAATGTTTGGAGAGATTTTTTGCTGTTGCATTCGAGCGTAAACTGGAAACCTGGACAACGGACCAATGCAATAACAATAAATATGATTCGGCTTTAAATAAATGACAGATATTACACTAGGCGAAAATTTATTAGGCTTAAAGGATTACTTAAATGAAATGACTTAAGCACTTTTCACACAACCCTCAAATATTAAACTCATTTATCTATTCTTAATATATTATTATTTCAGGTGTTCGGATGGAACTTTTTTTCTCCGTGATTAAATTTTTAAAAAAATCTCTTAATTATTCTAGAGGTAGAGAACAGGCCTGTTTTTATTTACGAGGGTTGTTCAAGAATTTTTCCTCCTGGTCCGTAATTTTTTTATTTTTTAACCGATTTTCAAAATTCTTTTTCTTTCTGATACTTACATTTGTCCTCTAAATAATGCACTGTTCACTGTTCACATTGCGCCAACGCGTGACTAGTCGGGTGAACCCATCGGAGAGGATTTCCGGGGTTGTTGTCGACACGAGGATTAAATGGCATCTTTCACCTCGTCGTCAGAACGCAACTCATGTCCCTTAAGGTGCTGCATCTTTTTTTCTTTGGGAAGTGGTGAAAGTCGCAAGATGCAAATTCTTTCATCTTTGAACTGCAGTTTTTCCTCTTTGATCTGTAGGCGCTGCAACGTCTTTAGTGTGTGACGTTCGTGTGCGGGCGGGCGTTATCGTGCTGCAGAAGAGGGTCCAAAGCTTCCATTCAATCCTGGTGTCGACAACAATCCTGGAATTTCTCCCCGACGGGTTCACCCGACTAGTCACGCGTTGGCGCAATGCGTGGAAAGGAATGGGGACTATGTCGAAAAGTGAATAGAGCATTACATAGAAGACAAATCTAAGTATCATATAGCCCTGACTTTTCTTCTTACGATTCCATTTGTTCGATCCTCTTAAACATCTTTCGGCCGACGATGAAGCTATACAAAGGAAGTCACTGCCTGGTTCAGAAAGCAGCCCAAAGAATTTTCTCTGACTGGTTTTGAAGGGGCTTGTGAAACGATGAGACAAGTGCCTCAATCTACAGAGAGATTATGCGGAGAAATAAAAGTATTTTCAAATCAGTACTCGTATTTGTTTCATTT
This sequence comes from Rhysida immarginata, assembly GCA_023313115.1. Classification (NCBI taxonomy): domain Eukaryota; kingdom Metazoa; phylum Arthropoda; class Chilopoda; order Scolopendromorpha; family Scolopendridae; genus Rhysida; species Rhysida immarginata. Next base: position 2,004,762 of record JAHWFO010017072.1, read on the forward strand.
CTAGTTCCATTTGTCTTACTTACTTACTGACTTCCCCTCGTATTACTAATAATTACATACATAAATGATTACACATTCAGGACAAAAACAACATTATTCTATGCAAAAAAATCGTGAACGGACATTTATAAGAGAAAAGGACGAGACACAAAAATCCTGGAATACAATAAATAATAGTTATTAAAATAAGAGTGATTTTTTTTTTTAGCAAACGATTATCAAAGAGGATAATTCTCTAATATTCTAATTGCCTTTAGAGAATTATCCTTTTTGCTTTGATAAAGGATAGTCTCTATCCGAAACGTCAGCTTTTTATTTGATTTTATATTTCTAGTTTTATTTTGATTTTATTTATTAATTATTAATTATTTTGTTAATTATTATTTATTTTTCATTTTTTCTTCAAAATTTCTTCACTATTTTTCTCTATTAATTTATTATCTTTAGATTACAAATTATTCTTTAATTTCTTTCTTTAATTTAATTCTTTCTTGCAAAATTAGGCGTCTCTTCCTTCGATGACTTTATTCTCACAGAAGGATTTGGCTATTATCAAGATAAATTCAACTTTCTCCATTCCCTAAAAGATTATAAGTTACTATCATTCCTGGAGGCTATTGAAATAGTTAAAAATAAATCATCCAATCAGCTAGTAAACAGCGACGTGGGGTCGAAGCCGATAGTTAATAAGATGCCACTAGCTAAATTCATTGCTAAATGATTTGCTTCTATTTTTATTATATTTTTGTAATTTTGTTGATCGGTTTGTTTCCGTACCAGGACTATGTAAACCCTGACTCGCTGAATAAAGGAACCCTGTCAACGAAATGCGTATACGACTTATTAAAAAATGTACTTGCGGAAAAATGGTTTCGCTTGTCTCTTTATCGTGCACTGTCTTCTATGTTCACGATGTTGACGCGTTCCTGTGCATCATTTTGGAAGAGTGTTCTTCCAGAAATCTCTTTTCTATTTTCACTGTTCACTTGCAATCTGTTATATTCAGAATAATTCTAAGCACCTGTACCAAGCTTTTTTTCTTGGTAATTCGACGTCCTAGAGTTTTGGGGAAACAATTTACCTGACTAAAGCCTATGTGAAGAATGGCTGTCCCATTTACCGGAATGGCAGGAATGAGCGCACCCAAGTTCCGCCCAAAAACTTTAAATGGGAACATGGTTCCAGGTCGAGTGGGGTGTGGTTGATTAGTCCTGGAAAAATAAACAAATTTTTTAGGAAATGTTTTTTTTTTTTCAATCAGCTTCCTTAAGGAAATAAACAATAATAATAATTTCAGGGCAGGTGCACGTTTCATTACATTAAATGTTCAAACTGCTGTCCATTTTGCTGCTGGCTTTGCATAGTCTTCTCCTCAAGTCATTACAGGCCGAGAGGACCTCTTCCTCCTTTAGCCTTCCCCTCCGTGGGCACTACCTTGACGTGGTGGAGGGGCTTGAGTGCCTTAGTGACGCTAAGGGCTATGCTGGATCGGGTCACCCATGCCAGACAGGCCTTAGCAGAGAGGCCAGACTAAAAGTGTCCGGTCGGTTGTGGACCCTCCCAAAGGGACCGGTGCTCGCAATGCAGGCATGTTTTTGACATGGCCTCCATTACGACCAGTACGTCCACCTGCGTGTTTGCCGTGCGCAGCGACCCTACTTCTGGGGAAACGGGGATCCTGGTGGTTGAGTGAAGGCTTACCGGAACAACACACCACTTTGGCCCCTGCTTCTCGGAAGGATGGGTGGTCTGGATGAGCCCGTCCAGATCAATCGGCTGGTCGTTGCTCTCTGGAGCCTCGGCCATAGGGTTAGGCGCTGCCTATATCCTCCTCGTATCTCTGGTGCCAATGTGCATCCCCTTGTTGGGCTCGGTGGTGGGTGGGGAGCGAGGGAGATGAAAATTTATTTTACTTACTATGGGTAAAACAAATAAGCAAGCAAATTGCAAGCAAAATAACGACCATGTAGAGAGATCTAGCCGTAGACCGCCAAAGTATCCGAAGTTTTTGGAGATGAAATTGGCAAGTGGGGAGTCGTTTAAGACCATCTCCCCATTTCTAATTTCAAAAGAACTTAAACGCCTCGTTGGGGATACAAAACATGTTAAAAGACTTTCCAACGGCCATCTTCTTATCGAAGTCTTTAAGGATAAGCAAGCCACCACCCTGCTATCCTTGAAAAAGTTTGCAGGGAAAGCCGTTTCGGTTTCTCCCCATGCAACATTGAATTATAAGAAAGGTGTCTTCACGTGCCAGGACCTGGAAGGAATGGGGGACGAGGAAATCATTGCCGAATTGGATGATCAATCTGTAGTTGACATTCGCCGGATCGCTCCAAGGAGGAATGGTGTTCCTCATCCTACGCACTCCTTCATTGTTACCTTTGAGGGTACAGTTTTGCCGGATACCATTTACATCGGTTATATATACTGTCACGTGAGACCCTTTATTCCCAACCCGTTGCGATGCTTCCAATGTCAGAAGTACGGCCACACCAGAACAAACTGTCATTTTAATGCAGTATGTTGTAAGTGTGGCCTACCAGGACATGAGATGGAAGATTGTTCTAACGAGTTCCGGTGTTGTAACTGCAAGGGAGCCCATTCTGCCCTTTCAAGAGACTGTCCTATTTGGCGGAAGGAAAAGAAGATCCAAGAGGTTCGTGTCCTTGGGAATTTGTCTTTTCCGGAAGCACGTAGGCAGGTAGAACAAAATGAAGTCCGTAACTATGCAGCAGTGGTTAAGAGTCGTACTTCTGTTAAGTCTGTTGGAACAATGACTGATTTAAGTATTGCAGACTTTTCCTGTGGAACTTCCACCTCCACAGGACCATCTGCTAGCACTAGTCGGACTTCGAAATTGGTTACACCACCTGGAACCCCTCCAAAAACTTCGGAAAGGGAAGAGGGCAAGAAACGTTCGTCAGAGGTGTCACCTTCCTCTGACCCCTCCAAAAAACGTATAGTAGTTTCTACGCCAAATTCTCCAGTTCTGGGGGGAGGGCCAGACTTCCCTTTAAACTTAGACGTGTCTCCTACTGAGGAGATGGAGTTATCCCGGGAGTTTAAACTTTCATCTTAAACCTCCATCATGGCACTGTTACAATGGAACCTTAATGGATTCTTTTGTCGATTAGAAGACCTCAAGCTCTTAGTCAATAAGTTCTCCTTCTCCTTATTGGCTTTGCAAGAAACGTTCCTTTTGCCATCCCAGTCTCCTACCCTAAAAGAGTTTAATTTTATTAGGAAGGATTATACATCGGGAAATAAAGCCTGTGGTGGTGTTGCCATCTTAGTCCAAAGATCTTTGCCTTTTACTACCATTAATTTAACTTCTAATCTCCAGGCGGTAGCAGTTAGAGTCTTATTCAAAGATCTCTCACCTCTAACTGTATGCTCACTGTATCTACCTCCGGATCAATATACAGATGAAAATTCTTTATCATCCTTGCTTTGTGAATTGCCAAGTCCCTTCCTTATTCTGGGTGATTTTAACGCCCATAATCCCATTTGGGGGTCTAGAAAGCTCTCTGAAAGAGGATATATGATAGAGAAAGTTCTGAATGCTTTTAACATCAATTTATTAAACGATGGCTCTTCAACATTTCTCCACTCAGCCAACGGCTCTGTGTCATGCATCGATCTATCTATATCCTCTTCATCTTTCACACCCAATTTAGCCTGGAACGTTTTCTCAGATTTACATGGTAGTGATCATTTCCCGATAAGTATTTCCCTGGGTTCTTCTACTTTTTCCAACCCTCTACCACGTTGGAAATTGTATAAAGCAGACTGGCAGGTCTTCCAATCCCATCTGCAGTTTGAGAATAAAACACCCTTTCCGTCTGTAGATGAGGCTGTAGAGGATTTCACTTCCCGCATCCTCCATGCGGCAGAACAATCCATTCCTAAGTGTAAATTCTCGTCCACGAAAATCCCAGTGCCATGGTGGAATGAAGAGTGTGCCCTAGCGGTTCGAGAACGTAAGAGAGCTCTCCGCATTTTTTCCGCACAACCAACTATCGAGAATCTTATTACTTATAAGAAAAAAAGGGCCAGTTGTAAACTAATCATTTCCAATAATAAGAAGCTCTGTTGGAGAGCTTATATCTCCTCTATTAATAAAAACACTCCCCTTCAAACTGTATGGAACATGATTAGGAAAATAAATAGAAAAATCCTCCCGGATAAACTCCCTTCTCTCATTGAAAATGGTCATACATACTTTGACCCAAAGGAGGTAGCTAATATCCTCGGAAGGACATTTGCCGAGGTTTCACAGATAAAACATTACTCAGCCTCCTTTCAAAGACAAAAATGTATGGAAGAATCGCATGCCATAAATTTCAAATCCCGAAACCTCGAGAAATACAATCTCCCGTTTACTTTACGGGAACTGCATTATGCCCTTCGTTGCTCCAGTGATTCTGCGCCAGGCCCAGATGGAATCTTATATGCTTTCTTGAAGCATCTACCGAGGGAAGCTTATGCTCACCTTCTCTCGTTATTTAACTACGTTTGGTCATTAGGAGAGATCCCAACTTTGTGGAGAGAAGCAATTGTTATTGCTATTCCAAAGCCAAATAAAGACCACTCTTGTCCTTCAAACTATCGACCAATAGCACTAACTAGCTGCATGTGCAAAGTCCTGGAAAGGATGGTCTCTGTCCGACTTATGTGGTATCTGGAAAAAAACCACCTGTTGTCCAGATTTCAGTGCGATTTCCGCAAATCCCGCTCAACTGTTGATCACCTTCTTCGGTTGGAGCATGAGATTCATTTTGCACAGAGATATAAACAACATGTTGTAGGGGTGTTCTTCGATCTGGAAAAAGCCTATGATACAACTTGGAGGCATGGAATAGCAATACTTTTGCGGAAGTATGGCCTTATAGGACACCTTCCCTCTTTCCTGTGTAATTTCATGGCGAACAGAACATTCCGAGTTCGCGTTGGGTCAACGATCTCAGACCCTTTTACGCAGGATAATGGTGTCCCACAGGGAAGTGTGCTGAGTCCATTTCTTTTCCTCATTGCTATGAATGAGGCTTGTTCACAACTTCCATCCACTGTGAACTATTCCCTGTACGTTGACGATATTGCCATCTACTGTCGAGGGTCCTCAATGTTCTTTATTGAGCGTCAACTGCAACTGGCCATCAACAAGCTCGTAACCTGGAGCAACGAAGTAGGATTTAAATTTTCATCCCAAAAAACAAGGGCCGTTCACTTTTGTTTTTTGAGAGGTCTCCATCCAGACCCAGACCTTACACTTTATGGATCCCCTATTTCAGTGGTGGACTCACATAAATTCTTGGGTCTGACATTTGATAGAAAATTATCATGGCTCCCTCATATTCGTAATTTAAAAGCGAGATGCTTACAAGCCATGAATGTTTTGCGCTCTATTTCCGCTACCAAATGGGGCGCTGATAGGCAGATGCTCTTGTTTTTATACGGCTCTCTAGTTAGATCTAAATTAGACTATGGAAGCATTGTTTATGCCTCAGCTTCAAAGAGCACTTTGAAGCTGTTAGATCCCGTCCATAACCGAGGCATAAGAATTGCCACAGGAGCTTTCCGCACAAGTCCGATAGAGAGCCTTTATGTGGAGGCTTCT
>JAHWFO010017072.1:2026303-2070505 GCA_023313115.1 Rhysida immarginata
AGCCCTATGGAGGATCTCCAGCGCTCGCAATCTTCCGCCATTTGGCAGATGTCCTCAGTGGTAATACCCAAGCGACTTGAACCCAGATTCTCCATATAGGCTAGCCACTTGGTTCTGGCCGACCCCTTGTTCTCTTACCCATGGCTTGGAAAATAGCAACTGCCTAGGGAGACCAGTTTACGACATCCGTATCACATGATCATACCAACGCAACTAAGATCTCTCAATGTGGAGAATCAGCGGCTCAACACTCCTAAAGACTCTCTTAGGGTGTTTACAAGAATTCTGACCGATCGCGACCGGTCGAAGACGAATCATGTGATCAAGCATCAATTTTTCGTGCCTGGTCTATTTGATATTCAATTTAAAAAAAACCTTGTCTATGTCTAAAAATTCCTACCGCTTATGATAAATCAAATGATCTAATATCAATTTCTCCGTGAAATTCAAATTTTTATTTAAAAAACCCCACTTCTTTCTGATAGAATAAAAAAATCAACAATGCCAGACAAAATTAATCGATAAGGTATCACATGATTCGTCTTCGCCCGGTCGCGATCGGTCGGACTTCTTGTAAACACCCTTATTGTGCTGTTGTGCACTCTTTATTATGAAATCATACATATCGATATTTGACTACGTTTCTAGAGCTCCTCTTGATAAGGATGTCAACTAATAGCAGTCCCTGACGATGGCTGTACAAAGGGCGAATTTATCGTAGAATATTTCATTTATGTACGAGAGCGGTCCAATTTTAAAGTTACAAATAGTTACGCCAACAATTTTCTAGTTAGCACACTCGTTCTCTGCGTGATGTTGACGTTGTCTCGTGAGCTGTGCTAATAGTAAGGTGCTTGTGGTTATTCTCCGTTCAATAGTTTGGGTGTAACAAGCAGACAAAATGTGCAAAGCCATAGAAAATTATTCCAAAATTGAAGTGCCTGCTGTTTCTTATTTCTTCAGGCAGAAGGAGTGAATCAGAATGAGGTTCATCGCAGATTAATGAACGTTTATGGGGAGAACGTTTTGAGTCGAAAAGAAGTGGCTGTTTGGTGCAAGAAATTCACAGACGTCTGATGATGATCTAGAGGAACGAAGAGGAAGACCGAGATCTGTGCACACACCAGAGAATTGTGAAATGGTGGAAGGTTATGAGGGAAGACCGAAGGTTCGAGACTCCACACAAGCATAGTTGAAAAACCGGCGATGGGAAGTATAGGACCATCCACAGTACAGTCCTGATGTGGAGATTTTCATCTCTTCGGCACCTTTAAGAATTTCTTATCCGGTAAGAGATTCTAGGATCAAATTGCTTTAGAAACCACAATTCGGCAGTACTTTATAAATTTGGGGAAGGATAGATATCGGAACGGAATGCTTAAATTTGGATAAATGCCTGAATGCAAATGGCAACTTCGTTGAAAAATGAACATTACCATGTACTTTTAGTAGCTTTATTTTCAACTTTTTCAAATAAATGTGTTCCCGTAACTTTCATGTATACTTTTATTATCGGATCACTTTCGTACGTACCACTTTATACAGATTGTAGATAAAGCCCCTGACACATTTTAAACATTAATATCAGGAAAACTATATAAGAGGGAAAATTTTTATTCGAATCAACAAGTTTGGTTTGGTGTCGTTCATACGACAGGTGACGTCACTGCAGCATCACTGCTAATAAACAGAGACGTTTTTGGGCAGAATGTCAAAGACAGTCTCTGTTTGAATGGAAGAAAATGTTTTTAGAGATTAGTAACGTGCTTGACGAACCCACAGACTGTAGACATAAACGAACTTTGGACGAACCAAGATTAAGGCGCCTAAGTACAAGCGATGAAAGTGTGAAACGGGTCTGTGAAGCATTCATTTCAGTGCAACCCTAGGACAATCATCCGAAATGCCGCGAGAGAACTCGGTACACAAGATAGTAAACAGGAAGCTGTGGCATTAAACTTAAAAGGAAATGGTGACGCAACAGCTGATGTTGCCATGCTTGCAATAATATGGCAAGAAGTCAAATATCGTCTTGAATTCCTCTGCGTGAAGAATTGGTGCACGCGTTGAAACTTATAAACTGACTGAACGAATGTTTTTGAGTTGCTGATTCGAATTAAAGAAAAACAGTTTGCTCCCTTCTTATACATCCTCACATCTGATTATTTTATTTTCATTCACCCTTCTACATTGGCAAGACAGATTATTTATTATTTTTGGACCAAATTTAATAAAAGTAATAGCAGACGAAGATATATGAGTGATTTGAGTTTTAAAGATCTTAAAGTCATTCTAAATATTATTAAAAAGCAAGAGCTACTAGCATGAATTGATCTGATCTGTTCTACGCGAAAATTTTCTTTAATCTTCATTCTCTTAGTTTGAGTTTTCATTTTAAGTTTTTTTTTCTCATAAATTTATTAATTCTTAGGACAAGTTTCGAACTGACATATAGAAACGCACGCAAGCATATTACAATGCTTAATATTATTCATATAAGGCACTCTACTATTATTATTGTTTTGGCGCTATAAATAAAACATGAGATTGAACTTCATTTCGTATCCACTTAAATTAAAATCAAGGTTAAAGAACTTTTTGAAAATTAGTCTGGTTTTTTTCCTCATTCCTATAGAAAATGCCATTTTTTATAAGGAGACAGAAAGGGGAGAAATGTAGGGAAGGGTTCGTTATTGATATGAATTTTATTAATGTTCATAATGCATGTAACCCAAACAACATTGGTAACGTTATATGGATCGAGTGACTTTTCTCGGACGTAGGAAGAGATCAAATGGCAATGTTTACAAAATTAACGATTCTCCTCTATTTGGCCGTTTCATCGTCACTATTTCTATCTTTGCTAGTGAGTCATTTCCATTGTCAGTTCTTCGTTCTATTTTTCTCCCCAAGGGGTGCCTCCGATGGACATGGCCGTTCCCTTGTGGATATTCCAAGAAAAATTTGGCCCTAGCGGATGGTGACGAAAAACTTGAGGCGAAAAAAAGTTAAAAATGTATGTTAGTACTTCTTCCTGCAAAAGAAAAAAAAACTGCTTCCTTTCTCCCTCTTTTGCTTAAAACGTCGTTTCATCCGTTGCTTGGCCAACCTTCAGAAGGCCAGCTGATGTGTTAAAATTTCACTGAGTTCCTCCTCCCCTTTCCTTACTTGAATGAAAAGAGCAGGGAATCGAGACGATCTGCGCCGTTGGCAAGGGAGAGAATGACGGTCAAGCGTATTCCAGCGTCAACTGTATAGAAATACGTACATGTACTTGTGCTATCCTCTATCATCTATTGACAGAGTAATTGTAAAACGTGACAATTTAGAATGTATGACAAATGACGATGTACATTAAAAAGATTTTCTGGAAATATTAAGCTATTTTTTTTATTTTCTGGAAATATTAATCTATTTTTTTTATTTTCTCAGTGAAATTTTTCTACTTAACCAGATTATTCTTATGGCTTAAAATGATCCTGTACTAGTTAACTGCTGCTTTACATGATCTTAAAAAGTTCCATAAATTTACGTTTTCGTAGATTATTTTTTAATAGAGATATTGGGTTTTTTGGATTACAGCTTTCCATTTATATTATGCGAGTTATGTTTTAATCCAATGATGTGCAGAGTGTGTTTGTCTTTTACAGTTTGCTTAATATCTGCTCTATCTTTACCAATAGTACTGTATTTTAAATTAAGGCTTTCTTCTCCATCCGTCTGTCCACTTTTTGTCCGACTATCAACTATAGCTAGAGCCTACGTTTTCGTCCATTTCAGCTCAAAAATTTCTTTTTCACTAGTATTCACTTAAAAACTCATAACTCGAGAAGATATTTGAAATTTTGCGAGAAAGAATTCTGTATGTGCGTATGTATGTACTCATAATTCTATATCTAGACCGATAGTGGAATTTGCTTTTGAGTGATGGATTCAAACTTCGCAAATTGCAATACAGAAAACGACTTCTATAGAGTCATCTTATTCTTATTAACATATGTGACCAAATTCTGTATAGCTGACTACTCCGAAAAGCGCAGCTGTAGAAACAAATGACATTATTCCACAACTAGCTGATGCCCGCGACTTCATCTGCGTGGATGTTTAAAAATTCTAAACCGGGATATAGTTTTAAAAAAGTTGGAAAGTATAGAAATTATGATATGTATAAGTACTTGAATATAACCTTTGTATAATAGAATACAATATAAACCTTCTTTATTGACACAAAGGAACACATATACAAAGAACATAAAACAGAATAAAAGAGGTAAGCCAACACGTTTTTTATCACTTAAGGTATAGCTTAATTTTCCGTTTAAAGTCTGTCTCAAAAGTATAGAGACTTTGCAAAAACTGTCACATTAGCACATCAGTAAATTTTTTGACCATACCAAATAAAAGACTATTTATTCACACTGTGATCATGATTATTACATATTTTCAAAAATAAATAGCTTTTCGTTTTTTTACAAAAAAAATACTTTGAAATAATCAGTACAAAAAAGTGTCTCAAAAGTATAGAGATTCATCTAAAAGAACAACAATGTTCAAGCCATGTTCAAATAAAATTACCATTGGACTTAATTACTTGAAACACTCTATCTTTCATTGAAGAAGACTTGGATCCAAATTAAACCAAACCATTTCGATTTCACTTTTCAATTCTGCAATGGAAGTGTACTGTCTACCATTTGCATAAATTTTGTGTGTCATCGCTGCCCAAAGGTTCTCGATAGGATTCAAATCTGGACTTTTGGCTGGCCACTTCACATTGATACCCTGTGCTTCAAACCACTGGTATGTTGACCGCGATTTGTGTATACCAGCATTGTCCTGCTGAAAAATCCCATTGTTCCCAACCAACAAAGACATGAAAGGTACCAAGTGGTTTTCCAGTGTTTCTTGGTACTTTAAGGAGTTTTGTCTTCCAGTCAAAAATGCCAAACTGGTAGTCCCATTGAAGGAGAATGCACCCCACACCATCACGCCTTGCTGGTTGCTATAAAAGGTTTCTGGTTCCTTCCTCAAATCATGCCAGTAAAATGCATTTCCATCGGGACCATCCAGGTTCCACTTCTTTTCATCAGAAAAAATTACAGAAAGCCACTCATCTGTCCATGACATACGCTCCCGAGCCCATTCCAATCGAACTCTCTTGTGCTCCTTGGTTAGACGTGGTTATGTCTTCTTCCTGGTGTAAACAAATGCAGGATTTGCCTTACTTCTTCTGTGTACAGTATCTTTGGACATTTGTCCACCCAATTCACGTGATATTTTCCATAAGGAATTTGTACCAGTAGCAGCAAGCCGAAAAATTTGGCGCACATCTCGTTCAGTAGTGCTTGTTGGCCGTCCTGTTCTCTTCTTAGCTTCACATATCTATTACTCTGCAATGATTTTGTGTACAACAGACTTGGATCTTCCAATTTCAGCAGAAATTTCTCTGTCTTGCCATTTGCTGTCAACCTCCAGATTTCACTTATTTCATCTTTAGAAACGTCTTTTCCACGAGGCATGTTTATTGTCACTCTTTATTGTGCAGGAATTAAATACAAATTATAACTTACTTTATAATTTGGACTATTCCAAAGGGTAAATTTTATTTAAAACAGGTTATGACCATTCAGTTTGGAGGTGAGTCTATATACTTTTGAGACACTTTTTTGTACTGATTATTACAAAATATTTTTTTGTAAAAAAACGAAAAGCTATTTATTTTTGAAAATATGTAATAATCATGTTCACAGTGTGAATAAAGAGTGTTTTATTTGGTATGGTCGAAAAATTTACTGATGTGCTAATGTGACAGTTTTTGCAAAGTCTCTATACTTTTGAGACAGACTTTTTTTAAAGGATTTCTTTATTAAAACGTTTTCCGTTTTTCCCATAGAAGCTGCTATGAACAGATTATCTTCCACCCGAGAGCAGGCTACATAAACTGTCCGTGCGAGAAGCAGCTGGTTCTGAGATCTAGGCCAACGGCCCGGAATATCTGCCTTCTTAATGGTCATAGCAAAACAGACGCTGGCTGGGAATCGCACGCGCATAATTGAAAGTGAAAGTTATTAGGAATGAGAGGTATATTGGGTATGAAAATTATCTCATCAGTTACACAGCCCATTAGGATCTCCGCTTCAATAATATTATTTTGTAGTGATACTACTTTAAGCCGAGTTCCATTACACAACTTCTGAGGGATTATGTTCTGAAGAAGCATCATAGGAACACCGACTTTCAGGGCAATATTATGCGCGGGAAGTCCGGATGCACTAAGTGTTATTAAACTCTACCGGATAAGTGGTGGCATCAGTTTGATCCAAGACCATATTTATAGAATTATATATCACCTCATTCCCTTCAATGTTTTGCAAAATGCTGCGGTTTATTGCAGTCACTTGCCCATTTGTAGGCTCTTTCACACAACCAATAGTTTTCTTGAGTTCTTATTTGGGTAAAAGATTATACTAGTGGGATAAACCATGTTTCTGCCATTCTATTGAGCACATGTAGCATCGGAGCTCCAAATACCTTCTCTTTTGTAAGAAAGTCTATCAGACGCTTCTGCTTTAAATGAAATACCCTAGAAATCAAGTCGTTCCTGTCATAGGATGTCTGCCCAGGAAGCAAGCTCAGGGTTCTCCCCAGGCCCTTTTGAACGAGATCCATCGAAATAAGAGAATTCTGAATTTACATAATTTTACCTATTAAAATTTAATTGAAATTTGATTAAATTAAGCTAGTCAAAAGAAATCAATTGTGTTATCCCCCATCTTCTTTAATTGCAGATTGGTATAATACCGGAAAGTGTCGGCTAAGATTAAAAATATCCGTATTGATTATTCTAGGTCTCATTTTCTTTTTCTTCTTTTTTTTCTTGAAATGTAATAGCAATCTGTTTTTGTTAGTTATGTAATATTGAATAAACTTTAGGCTAAATGTAATCCTCTCATTTAAAGAGATTTTCGCCCAAGTGGTGCTTTGCTGCAAACATACCTACTGACTACACATTCGAAAAATTTGACTAAGTGCCGTTCTTTGCATTGAGCATATCTCTTCGAAACTAATGCATGTACATGCATAGAAATTGTTTCAAAAAGAGTGTTTAATACAATGCTGCTAATGAGTTTTACAGTTACAAAACAACTTACAGGCTATCGAATAAGTTATTAAATGCTCTACATGCCATCCTTCTGCTGCACGCACAACATCAATGCGATAGCTCTATTTTTCCCAAACGCATCTCAGGGTATTTTCTGTCACAGAATTTACTGCATCCATGACTGTGTTTTTGAGCAGATTGAAATCAGTGAGTAATGGTGGAACATAAACACGTTCTTTTACATATCCCCATATGTAAAAGTCACATGGTGTGATGTTTGAAAATCTTGGGGCCAAGAGTGTTGTGCCAAATCTCGGGGCCCCGTCCGTTCAATTCAATGTTGAGGCAATATTTCACTTAAAAACCGACGAATGTTGTTAAGTCCATGTGGAGGGAAAAGTGAAATCTTTTGCGGGAACAGCTAATCTTGCAACATTTCAAGATAGTTTCCCGTAACAGTATTTCCCTCGAAAAAAAAAGGGCCATAAATCTTACAAACGAAAAAAGCGCAAAAAACGTTAATTCTTGGCGAATCTCTTTCATGCTTACAATTTGAAAGGGATTCTCAACTCCACTATGCGAACGTTGTGGCGTGAAACTTTATCGTTTGTATGAAACATTGCTTTGGCACTAAAAATCAATGTAGGCGTCGTCCTCCGTCTCTTGTAAGAGAATTTGACACAAATCTGTACGTTTTCTTTTATCACCTGCACGAGACCATGCACCAGTTGCAATCTATATGGCTTCAAAAGCAAACTCCGTCTAAACACACGGCAGACAGTCACATGAGTGATGTTAAGTTCTTGGCTAGCACAACCAGGAAACTTTTGCGGGCTTCGCTGAAAACCTCTTGTATTCGGTGCATATTTCCCTCTGAAGTGAGTAGCCGGGCGGCCTGGACTCTTCCTTTACATAAACACTCCTATCTCTTTAATCTGTCAATACCAACGACGGATACTCTTTCCCGATGGTGGAGGAATCCCATAAAGTTGTCGAAACGCACGTTGCACCATAACCGCATACTCACATGTCAGTCTTACTAATTTTGAGCTCATAAAATCGTTTCTGTTGCATAGACGTCATCTTCTCAACAACTAACGGTAGCATTTGTTTGGGTTCTAGTAGCGGAATCTAGCGATAGTCATATGAAACTCTGGAACACGGCATTTCGCGTGGTATAAATTTCATTCATTTGGGGTTCGTGGTTGTGAAAATATAAGGTTTTAAAATTGGGTCATTCTTTTTGAAGCGCCTTGTATTATGAAATTTGCTACCAATAAAACTGAAATAAAACGCTGAGACGCAGGTCTTATTGCTCTCGCAACCAGCAAATCGCGGGTTCGATTCCCGCTTGGGGCATGGATGTTTGTGTTTGTCCTTTATTATAAAAACCCCGTGCTGGGATTCGGCCTGTTGGGAGACAACCCGCGGGTTGTTTAGATTATTAATTAAAATAATTAAATAAAACAATTAAACAATTAAACGTTATAATTAATTAAAAAATGCAAAAACGAAAATGTAAAAGGCAGTTTAAAACAAGCAGTGAGTTCATTATGTATTTCAAATATTATAGAACGTATCAATTTATTTCGCTTTATTTCACTTATAAACCACACATCACTTATCGTGAAAAATGACATACAAAATCTAATTAATCCCTCATTGCAATAAGAATAAACAAGATAATAAATTCGTGAATATTTCATCAGCAGCGCCTCACTTTAAACTTTCAATAAAAGCATCTGCAATACCATGCGTAACATAATGAGCAATTTCATGAGATTTGGACAACAATATAGTGTTAACGAGGAGGTGCATTTTGTCATAATAGGCATTACAAATTTCAACAGAAAACCATAACCGTGGGGAATAAGTAGACATGTTTTGTTTGAATTGCAAAGTTCACTTCAATGCCCTTAGGCTAGGAGAGGGTGGACTGGGGAGGAAATGATGAAGGTGAATTATTTTACATTAAGGTGATACCGTTAAGCAAAAAAATCTATTCATTCCCTCGCATTTTAAGAATAACGAAGGCAAGCAAGACGATTGCGTTCACCATAATGATGAGGGACCGTGACTATTTCTGAGGTCGGCACTATTTCCTTATTTGCAGCGAAGAATATTATCTTCCTCATGAAGGCACGAGATCTGTTCAGATGGTATTTCCTTCATATTTGTATTGATGAGGTAATATAAATGACAAGTGTGGTTTTTCCAACGTATTAGCTATTTAATAGCTATGATAGTTGTGAGGAAGCGGGTAGGGGAGGGGGAGTTAGTTTCCCGGTTAACATTGAACTTAAAAGCGTATACTTTGGTTCCGAACAGGAGTTCTAATAATTGTTAGTTAAGGCTCCAATTACTGATGTGGCTGAAACTAAAATAACATGTTGATGAAGCAGTCCGTGCTTCTGACTACATTTTGGAATCCGTCAAAATGGAACATAAATAAAATTCTTAAAATGTTTTTGTTCAACCAAAATTAATGAGTATGCAGTAAACCACTTTTTTCTCTCTCTATAAAAATTCCGGTCAAATCATAGTAATAATATTTTTTTTAAAAAAAGGGACCCTTTTTAAAAATTCTGTTTTTTGTTATTATTTAAACTTTATTTGTATATTTTTCCGGCGGGAATGGGAATATGGTGTTATTTTTTTATTTTAGGAAAATCTAATAATAAAGAAAAGAAACGGTTAAAAGCAATTTTTTTTAAATTAACTATAAACAAACTCATCCGGACACAGTTTGTACTAGGTACAACCAGTCTCGAGAAATTTGCGATGATTAATTTTTTTTCTTCACTTGTCGGACATGTTTCATGGAGAAAATTCGTGATCACGCCTTCTTTGAGAAGGAAAAGTTAAACCGTGGGATCTCGAAGTAGAAATTGCTGAGTGCTAAAAGAACCCTCAACATTTTGCCATTATCAACAAGACTGATCTCATTAATTCGGTGGACATGCGTTTCCAAAACGTTTGTTAGACCAAATAAACCTAAAAGTATAGCGTATTGATTATTTTATTTATTTATTAATTTACTGTATTTATTTACTAATTTAAAATTGGAAGCAACAGGCTGAGTGCCCAGTGACAGCTTACAGCTAAGCAATTACAATGAAAGAGAGAAATTAAAGTAAATAAAAGTTATAGATTATATAGAAATGAAATAGAAATAGATATAAGAAAAAAAAAGGTAATCAAAGAAAAATAGTCAAGAATTATAAATTTTCAATAACAATTTTTTTTGAAATGGTTATAATTCATTGCATTGATGTCAGTCAGATTGGATATAATATTGCATAATTTAAACAATCTATAGAAGGGTAAATTATTTACAATTGTTTTCTTTAGTAAGGGTAAATAAAAAATTTCGTTGTTTCGGGAATCGCGCTTGGGTACACGTAATTGGACATAATTAAGAAATTTAGAAGAGTAAATGATATCAAGACAGAACTTAAATAAATAGCAGAGATCAGAACTTATAGAAGATTGGCAGCATAAATAGATTTTTTCTTCTATAAGTCTTGCATTCAAAAATTTACATACGTATGTATGTGAATCTATGAATTTCCAGAAATAAATTTGTCAAATGTTAGCAACGGGCATTTCTATAATTTTTTCAATTATTTTATATATAATCACTGTTCCAGTAAAATAAGCTCCAAACAGATAAATAAATAAGCCTTATTGGCGTATTTTCAGAGCCGGCATTAATGTTTGACAGTTTGAAGATTCAACTCTGCGATTATTGTGGATTGGAAAATTTTTATGGTCTTGTGATGTTTTTGTATCCCATATTGCATTATTTATTACACACTCAAGACTTGTCAAATGGGTCAGAATATTCCATTTTAACTGATACAACTCCATATTATCTTTCAATTAAGCTGCCCGTTTTGAAATTAAACAATAAAGATATAAAATACTGAATGGAAGCATTTTAATATAAACAGCACAAGTTGCTTTATAAGTACAGTAGTAATGATAAGTTATGCTAAAAGAAGCTGTGCTTTTATACAAGTCATTCCTTCAAGGGAACTTTTACAATATGTATCAAATAGAAATATATTGTGTCTTTACTCGTTTATCAGGTGACTGGTCTTGATGTTTCCGTTATTGATAGTTTCTACGTCAGAAGTTTGTTATGCGAACTATACTAATAGCGTTTTCTCAATGCTGCTTAATCAATATGGCCTAATTTACTTAAAAACTCAAAAGCAAACAAAATTTTCTTGTGTAACGGTAACAATATGGGTTATTAGTTTTATTAGTTTTAAGTAAAAGCTCATTTTACAAGTAAAGTAAGTATAATAGATAAGTTCATACACCTTTAATGTTTTCTTATTTTTGAAATAAATTCTAAAACAGAGAAAGAAAAACAAGATATAATTTTAGTGGGTAAAAAATATCACAAGAGCGTTGAATATACAAATTGGATCCAATAATGTTGAATGTAATAATACGAGAAATCTATCGTAATTTGTAGACTTTTAAATGATAGAAATTTTAATGAGAGATAAGACTGATTTGTCTGCCAGAAAACTAAACGTATCGGTTGCTGGTCACTTACATAAATCCTCGAAACATGAGGATTTATTCAGCCATTCGACGTTCCTGTACATTCTTACTTAGAGATGACGCGAAGTTAGTGTGTGCCTATCTAAATATTGTACTTAAAAGTTAGCAAACATCACACAATGTTGAGTTAGGATTAGCTAAGTCTCACCAAGAGATTAATCATTCAGAATTATTTATCTGTGTTAGAAAAATTACACATTGCATAGGTTATTTATTTTTATCCGGTAAACAGTTTTACTTATGTGCAGACAAAATCTTCGCTCCTCAGTTTCAACAAAACTGTACGCACACAATTAGATTCTTCTACACGGAACGTGAAGGTCTCGCCGAAAACGGTGTGAAGAAGAACAAGTTTTAGATTCATTTGGGTTAAGAGGAAAGCACGATAAATTCATTGGTGGAATGGCGTGTAGTTCCTCATTGCTTTGCCAGATCTCGTTCGCACTTTTATGACTTGGTGACGCAATTAAGAGGCCCGACAACAACGCTGACAATGAAAACCTGGTTCCCCATCGAGAGCAAGTCCGTTCGTCCACCCCTTCGCCGACTCTCGTCGTCCCTCTTCCCGTTTCATCCCGTACTTGGCACAGTTTCCTCTCGAGTGTGAAACTCAGGAAGGACACTAAACTGCGACGCTTTTATTTCCAGAAAAGTGCGGACTCACAGACATGGGAGAGAAATGTTGTCGCCAAAAGGAAAGGGGTCGTTTGCCCGGTGACGCACGCGCTGGCACTCTTCTCCCGTGACGTCATGGAATGTCGCTTTCTCGCCTTTTCAGGGAACCCGGAAAAACATGAGTTTCTACGCACTGAAAAACTAAAAAAGAAATAAAATTACGATTTTATGTACAAATATTTAGTTGTTGATTTATCAAAGTTGGAATTGGTTCATCATATATGCCAATAAGGCATGCCCTTTAGGCTCTTAGAGTCAACATAAACTTTTACATAGTTTTCGTCTATTGAATCCATTTAAGGATACTGAAGATGTTGAAGTCCGAATTTCATTGCTTCACACATTTAAAGAAAATCATAAAAGAAACTGCATCTTTAAAAAAAATCGTAATTGTTTTATCGATATTGGATTGATTTAAGAGAAATTAAATTTTTGAAAATTTTAATCTGTTTTCTATATTAATAGCTATGAAATGTTGCAATTTTTTTTTTAGTTTTACACGCATTTGACTACACAAGTAAGTTCCAATGCATAAAGTGTCCATGGCAAGTGTCCAAACCATGTTTGAAGGGTCACTTTTTCTTAATTGCTGATTGCTGCTAACTAAAAATTACGGCCTGTAAAATAGGTCAAAATGAAAAAAACTTTTTTGTTGTAAAATTCTTCTGTGATTATGTTCATTTACTCAAACTCGATTCGTTGCTCCTGGCTACTTCGACAATTTTTTCTTATGCATTTTATTTTATTGTACTCGGTCTATTTTCTATAAAAGCATGTATTACTTTATTCCCACAACCATCAATTAATAAGTGGCAACATATTTATCAACACAATAAATGTTAAAAAGTAATTGCCTTCAGTTATTTATTAAACAAGTAAAAACCCATTTCTTTATTATTAACCAGTAGCACTTCGTGATAATTAAAAGAGCAATACGAATCTTCCGGCATTGCTATTATCTACGAAGGACATTTTCTAGGAACACTATTGCGATATTCTAATAGGTTGAATTAATTTTCCTATATTAATTCGTTTATTAATTAGCTTCAGCCAAAGTATAGTTTGGAAATATAGGAAATTTGTATTTTTAAATTTATTTACTTGATTTTCATATCTGATAAGCTAAAATATATTCTTTTTATTCCACGTTATTGCCGAGTTAATTTTTTTGGTCACGCTTCAAACAGACGAGTTTCTTGGCGACCTTCTCTCCTAGTAATTCTTCGCTGGCCTCACACTATTAATGTCCTAATTAAATGGCTTGCAGAAGATCCATCATAATCAAAATTGAGATTAATAGTTGTTCTAAAAATATAGTTTTACTTTAATCGTCATTGTGAAATCCTTAAATATTTGTCAATTCAATTCATATTTCTTTCGATTTTCTTTCACAGGAGGGCGCCCATCACTTCTATATTACTATATAAAAACTGATTCAATATAGAGCAGTCACAGCTGTCTATGTGAAGCTATTGTTTGCAAGTTGTTAGTTTTTTCTTATATATTTTAATAATAACTAATCCATGAAACCTACACTTGTATAAATTTGCGAAGCATCACTTACATTAAAAGATTATTACGTTTCAAAAATTGACCCAAAACGTTAAACCACAGTTAAAGCAGAGATAATCAGAGTTTAGAATTCGTTATCAAGAAAAAACTGTTTTCAATCGAATTTTTGTATCTTCAAAAGACTATGATAATATTAATCAAGAAGGAGTCTTTAGTATTAAATTAATATTTTAGTGTTCTCCTTTTTAATGTAAAAATCAATAAATTAAAATATACAAAAGGAAATAATAAAAAGATAAATTTACCAATTTTGAAAAGAGTTAGTAGCCAGATGGAGTCTTGTAGAAGGTTATCATGAAACTTGAAGAAAATATATAGTCTTGTGTATTATGAAGAGAGTCTTGTGGCAGACGATGATGATAATAGTAGTATTTTATAAGAAAACGAAAGCCATTACGATATACCGTATAGGAAACAGCATATTGTATACTGCATAAACATATGCTTTCTTCATATATAAGATACTGTATTGTTATACATTATTTTATCCCGTCATGGATAATAGAACACAATATACTTTATACAGGGTGAGGCATTTATCTTGAGACAACTGAATATCTCGGAAACTAAGCATTGTACGAAAAAATGTCCAAAATCAAAAGTGAATTATTTCGCGGGGGAAATTCATTAGTTAAAAATTTAACCCCACCACTTATGAGGGGGGCTGGGAGGAGGGGTTAACTTTGAAATCTTAAATAGAATCCCTATTTTTAATGGTATATTCAGATTGTACACAATATTCGAGAAATGTTTTATTCTTGGTGTTTTTTCAGTTGATCCAACCGTTTAGGAGATAGAAACCTTGAAAGTGTGGAACTTTTAAAGTTTTGAACCCAATTTTATCGATGAAGACAAAGAGATAGAGAGATCCTATTCTACTTTTTAATGATCTTTTTAATGATCATTCCTATTAACATTGCTATGAACGTTTCTACTGATCATCGGACTTTTATCATAGCTTTTCTTCTCCTGTTACTATGTTTCTTCCTGTGTTTTTCTTGTAAAAATTCTCCACAAGACATTCTTTTCACTTGTGTTTCGTCTACTTCAAAAAGGCTTTCGTTTTCATCTGTGTTCCGTCCACTTCATAAATTGTATTTCTCCACATTGGGTGACTTTCATTTATCAATTGTTTTTAACATTCATTTTTATTTCTATTTCCTTTAATTAAAATGGAATTACTATATTTTAATTAATTATATATATGATGAAATATAAATGGAAAATTTTCATTATTTCATATTTTTTATCATTATATCGATTTTTTCTTAATATTAAATTGGCGATTCCTTTTTATTAGCAAGTCTAGCAATTCGCATTCCAACTAAATATAGAAAATGAAATTGGCTTTTCCTATACTCAATTCCGATTTCAAAACATAATTAAGAGCTTCCCGTTTAATTCTTTGGCAATCTGCACTTTTTGTCGGCGAAGTCCCCAGAAAATTTTAATATGAGTGCTGCTTTTTTTTTATTTTCATTAACCCTATGTTGGAACTATCCCTTATCGGTCTGTTGGGATATAACTTTGATATGATATCCAAATTGTTTTTAAGGAAAAAAGAATAATTAACTTAATTAAAAATTATGTGTGTAATTTTTTGTTATTTATAAATCGTTTCACAGCTTTTATCTCGAAATAGGCTGCCAAAGTTCTAATTTTAGTATACTAAATGATAATAAGTTGCATTATTGGAAATAAAAGTTAATGTGTTTAACTATCAATAACATTTACTTTTTGGTCATTTGGAAAAAAGGGCATGCTATTTATATTTTGTTAATAAAAAAATTGGTCAGTATTTCTCATTAATAAATATCCAATTGCTACTTCTCGCTAAACTTTCGAAAGTTCAAACATAAAAAGAAACAAATTTAACAATTCTTCAAAATATTTTATAGGTAAAATAAGTTAGCAGCTATCCTGAAATTAAAATTAATCGAGCTTAACAGTCTCTCAAATTCAATATTTATAATTTAATGCAAGTTTGTTTTTACTATTACGGAAAAAGAATGCCGTTTAACGCAATTTATACCGTTTATCGCCGTCCAGTGTAAATAGCAAAGTTTTTTTCAAAATCCCAAAATCCTCATAAAAGGAGAGGATAATATTATGAAAAAAAATTAGAATATTTCAATTATTAGGAACACAATATTCTCCGCGTTTATTTTCTAATACTGGAGATAGTTTATATTTGAAACCAGTCCACATCTAATGCATGTATTTGAAACCATACTTCTTTGATCCGTATAGCAGCCATTAAATTTTGTTACATTTTTAAAAATTTAATATCGATTTTTACTTATTGTATATCGAATTCTTTTTCATCCTATTGCCTACGGCTTTAAAAATATTTTAATAAATTGAATCTAAACAAGATCTTATGTTGTTTTGGTTTTCTAAACAAGATCTTTAGTTATTCGTGCGTAGTAGACAAAATACCGCTTTCCGAGAAGAATTGTATAAAAACAAGGGAGATAAGCAGAGAAGGGTAGAGGAAGAAGAGCAGGGTTTTTTGTTTCTTGTTTTTTTTTTTAGTTTTTTTTATTTTTTATTTTTTCTCACTAACTTTTGCCTTGTTTTCACTGACCTCCTCCTCTTCATTCTCACGTCATTTTGTTTTTCACTTCCCTTCCTCTTCTGACCTGCAATCGAAACAAGACGAGGCAATGAAGGCCGCCGAGAACGACAACCATTTCGAATTGTTTCCCCTTCCTCCTCCACTGTAAAAATAAAAAAGGACAAAAATAAAAAATAAAATGGTGACATTAAAGGCCTCACACGTCTGGTTGTCAACACCTTTAAAACAGATCATGGATATCGAGATGCTTACTTTTTTTTAATTTAACATTTATTTTTTATTCTCCTAGCAAAACTAAAGAGAAAAATGATTATAATAAAGATTGTAGATTTAATATAATTTCCAAAATTAATAGCCCTTTAAAACCTTTAGGTTAATGCTATTTCTATTTTAAGAATTCAAATAACACACATGTTTAAACATAGCATATTACTAAAGTTTACATTTTATTGGTATACAATGCATACTACATACGTATATGCCGTTTACATTAGTTTTTTCGGAAGCCTTTTGAATATTAATTGAAGAAAATCCTAATTTAGCATGTAAAAAATATTTTTTTCTTCAAAAAAAAAAATCTAATAACTTCGGCCAAACCAGTTTATCGCTGAGGGAGAAAGAGGATTAAAAAATGACTTAACTTAAAGGATAATTCATCTTTGTCTGTGGAGGAGTTCTCAAAGGAAAACGGAGGAAAACTCAAAGGGAAAATATTCAATTAGAAAAATTTATATTGCATAATTTACGGAAGTGTCGTTCATTCTGTTTTATTGTCACCGGGTAATTGCGGACATTAAACAAAATAAGATTAACACAACTCCATTCTGCTGCAACAATTCTTAATTTGAGCCATTCAACCTGGGTTTCTCGCCTATAACAATGTCAAAATGAATTCCTGCTGACGGTGACATAATGGAAAGTTAGCTTATCGGCATGGGTCGTTCATGTCACTTGTACAATCTTCGATAACAGTTCCTTGAAGACCATAGCAATTTTCACCGTCTAATTTTCTCGCTATTGTTTGCATAATTGGCTTCGGGAGGTTTTGATGTGAGTCAAGATCCAAGAAATTAGGCAAAGAAGGCCGACCGCTTCAGCTGTGCGGGACGAACGAGAGCGAGGAACTATCTCCTCTGAATGATAATGATGATGATGTTTACTCTCAATGTTTAGAGATAATAGAGGACGAGAGATCACTTAGGGCTGACCAACTTTGAGATTTCACATGCAATAAAAGCCAAGCTTACGTCAGTATTGTAATATTCGGCAATTTGAACCAATTTCACAAGAAGAATAAAATTGTCTTCATTTATGTGGAAAACTTGTAATCTTAAGAGTTTGAATTAATATTCTGAAAATTTTAACATGATTTATGTAATTATCTTGTAGAGGGACAAATTAGTTGCTCCAGCCTACGCTTTTCTTCATCTTAATTTTTCAAATAAAAGAAATTTATCGAATTCGTCATAAATATTCCAATTAAAAATAATGGACTTTCATGGCATTGACCGTTTTCCTCTTTCTTTTAGCCTAGTAACAACATAATAACGAAATTTAGATGTTTAAAAAAAAAGAGCTGCTAAAAAATTATTTTAACCTCATCCCATATTTATTTCGTAGAAACGGAGGGGAAGAGGAGAAGGGATGAAAGTTTCTGTTGAACTTCTTTTGGGGGGTCTTATAGAAAAGAACTCTTTTGTGAAATAGATGATGAGAAAGAATACTTAATTGCCGAAGGCCCAGAGGAAAAAAAATCTTACAAGCTCTCTCTTTTCCCTTTTTTTTTCTCTCTCTCTCTCTCTCTCTTCTTATTTTAATCTTTTTCCTCTCCTTCTTTCCTATTGGTCGTTGCGGTTCGTTGAGTCCAGGGCAGTTATTGTAGCCAGAACGAAGAGTCCTTTGGCTGAATATTTTTTCTTCTCGTTCATTTTCTCCCTTTAATTTGAACTTTGGTCTTCGTCGTGAAACCTGTTATTTCATCTCCATTAGAGATGCTTCGCTCTTTAAAGCAAATAATAAAATTAAATAAAGAAAACAAAATAATAAAATGCGTGAAACCCAAAGGAAACCCTTCTGCAACTGAGGTTGTGATGTTAACAACAATTGAAACAAACAATCTGAGATGTTTAAACGACCTAACCTGCAAACTTTTTTAATCCAAAGATATCCGAAAATCTTTAGAATTGTTCTTTTCTATTTTGTTTTCATAAGTTTTTCTTCTTATTCGACTCTCAAATAGAAGTCGGATCATAAGGGCACGTGTTTAAAAGTTTTCTTAATTGACGTCCATCTTGCAAACTAGATATTTTTCCCCAGCTGGGGAACATATATTACTATAACTCCAAGCAGATCGTGACAGTCGTTTTCTCAGAAAAAAGCGGTCCAATGAACATGGTGTACATTAAGCCACACCAAACGTTCACTTACAGAATATCTGGCACGTGAAGTTTCTGTTCCCCAAATTCGAATATTTTGCTTATTTACCAAGACATGAAATCTTGTCTCGCCGAAAATACTATGTATGTATGTCAAAGAAGCTGTATTGCCATCAATTCGGTCAAACGTGCCACAAGCAAATTCACCGTTGTCCTCTAGCTTCAGTTCCTGTTAAATATGCGCATTGTAACGATGCTACTGCTTTCTGACCATTTTATGTACAGCTGGTGATGGTATCCGACGTTCCAGTGAACCGTAGAACTTCTCGATTTCACAATTGTTTTACAGGTTTCATTGGAACGTTTGACGGATGTTCACTACATGCTCATCGAAGACATGCCGATTTCCTCCATGTCTTTTCAGGACGCTCCCTGTATCAAGGAATTGTTGATATAATGCTTTTATCCTTTTGGCGTCGAGTGGCACTCTATTTGGATTTTGGTGAACTTTTTGCTTTGTTTGGAATTTGCTGTTGAACAAATGTGCAATTGGAATTTTTGTGTATCTCTTACGATTTTCGAGATACAATTTGGATGTGTCCTAATTAGGATGTGTCATCAGATTGAGCACCCTCAAGTTCCTATTCATTACCTGTATTGGAATTTGCATAACTACATTGGTATCCAAAATAGGAAGGGAGTAACAGACTTTTGACTCACCCTGTATAACTCTGATATCTCGATGTATACTTAGTCATGAGTAAACTTTGTCTGGGATGTAAATTACCTATCCTCTAAATATTTTGTTCAGTACAGCTAATTGTTTTCACCACTTACATGAGCATACCGTGTATCAACTTACCTTATTTGATGCCATTACAGTTTCCTTCTTCTGTATAAAAGCTCGCGACCTGTACGAAAAAAAGAAATTAGTCAAATTTATTCACGTTTTCACCCTCTGTCAGACTATTATCCCGAAGAAATTCTTCACGTTCACTTACAGCTACATGGAAATTTACTTCGCATTGTTAAACACCACAACAAGCTCTCCCGTATATTGTAATGTGATTAAAAAAAACGAGCAGACATCTAGTTTGAAAACGAAGAAGCACTTCATTGGTGATGATTTAAAAAATTTAAGCATGAGCATTTGTTACGTAAACTACGATGTATCAACATGCCCCCGTATCAACTTACCTGTTCTCCCCTATTCCAAAATTAGGCTATTTCGTGTAGATACTATATTTATCATTGATCAGGAATGTAGAAAAATTGTGGCCTAATACTATAACAGGACTCCGAATGAACCGAAATCGCCTTGCACTTCGTCACCTCGTTCTAGTTAGTTGAATGAGACCCCGATGGAAGAAGACCACACTATCACCGAGACGTGAGAGATTATCTGATGAGAGTTTGCCAGAACAATGAATAGGAATAGTAATTCGCCGTAATCAGCAATATCTGGATGCTTATAGTAACCTCTCTGAATATCTGTTGTGATTTTAAAAATCAAACGTGACTTCTATTCATCACTAGTTGAAGTGTATATACATTTTTTGTCTCCTTTGTATTTTTAAGCATACCTGCTGATTTTCATTCAGTATTGTACTAAAATGAGAGGAGTAACACCATTAAAAGAACATGTAATCCAAAAGCAAAATGCAAGGCTTTATTAACATTTATAGAAAAGGGATAAATAATTGAAATATGAAACTTTTTGGAATGAAAGTTGTGCAAACAAAATTTCGCGATAAACGATATTATGCATGTTACCCAAGACAGTAAAATGCTACGTTCGTCTTATGTAACTCCGGATATGTCGATGTACATAAAAATGCTAAAGTCATGAATAGCCGCTTTGTTTGGGATGTAAATTATAACTTTTCAAGTTTTGGCATCATGACTTAATGATCCCAATGGTAAACGCTAATCGGATCATGAGTTGAAGGTGGTACTTAATAATACTATTCTTGGGATAAAAACGTGATGGCCAAAATGGCCTTCAGATTTAATAAAAGTTTTTTCTGCCATATTCATGTAGTATATAAGCACTACACAGATGCGAGTACTATTGAGTATCCAACAGAAGATTATGGTTCCAATTTTAGTTTTGACAAATATGATGGAATACCAAAGTCTTTTAATTTAAAAATTCTACTGGGTAGTTGCCATTCTTTCAGCTATAACGAGTGTTCGCTTACGGTGCAGGCAGATCGTCACGGCTCAACAACCAATTTAATCCAACAGAAAAATAATACCAACCCCAAAGTTAGAGAGTATACAATAAAAAATGCTAAAAATCTGAATAACTCTACGTCTGTTGAGATCAAAGCAAAAGACAATGTAACTTCTAAGCTTTTTAATACATTCTGGGGATATACAGAAAATTAAAAATACTGGTTTCAAAACACTTTTGAATCATATCAAATAATTAAAAATGACAAAAATTAGAAGAAATAGTTGAATCTGAGTCCAGTACGGTCTTTGGAAAACTTAGACACATTTCCCCTAGGCACAATTCCCAATTACGCAAACCACAAAACAATGATTCTGTCTTTAGAAATGGCGATGGGGCATATTCAATATAAACCTGTTATAGTAAATTAACGAACTGACTAGATAAAACGTAACTTTATTATATGAAAATTCAATTACACGTCCTGTGCAGCTACTGTGGTTCACCGTCGATTGCGAAACTTTTCTTAACAAAATACCAACGGTTGACGGAAAGAAAATGACAAAGGCATGCTTGTTTTCTGTGACCATCACTATACAGCAACAAACGCACATCGCAATCAATATCGAATGCATGGAAAGCAGGACGTCGTCGCAATCTTCTTTGTTGCGCCACGCTCTCGTCTTTTCTTCAAAACGAAACTTCGACGGCAGCTGTTCTACATAGATAAAAGTTTATGACCGGAGATAAACGTTGACAATCTTCTTAATGCTAAAATGTTAAAACCCAGCAATAGCCATGTAAAGCAGATGAAGAATTCAGTTGGCTTAAACATATTACATTAGTTCGCACCATTATAATAGGCCTTTACGTACTACCTCATGAAAACCTGTGCACATTTTAAAAGATTTTCTTCTGTTTCAGTATATGAATTTTTACGTTTTAATTCTAAGCTTTTTAATGTGTTAATTTTTACTGTATATTCTCATTCAGATATTGCAAACAACGCTTGCTCCTATCTCGAAAGTACTGTTCAAATCCATTAACACAATTCTTGAGACAGAAAAGTTGCATAACGTGTGTCTGAGAAATTTATACACTTAGGCATAGCGCCAAAATTGTTAGGATTGTCTCGCAAGCACATTCCGTTTCGTACTCGAATAAGAGGCCTGGAAATGTTTACCACTCGACCGACTGGGGCCCGACTGACTGACTGAAGCTAATCCAAATGAAAGAAAATAACAAAGGCATGCTTGAGAGAAATTTAAATAGAAACTAAAGTACACAGGTCAAATAACACAAAGCAAAAGGTACCCGCTTGCAATAAAAAAATTTAACAACAAACATTACGAAAATTGCATGACAGGAGATATCCAAAGAAATTGTCCAACATATTATTCAAATTGTCCACTACATGACATTATCGCCATTCTCGTCAGTCGGTTCGGTTCCAACCTAAACATGAAGTAATTTGCCCAATTGACATCAAATTATTTACAATCCGCATATTTCCAGTTAAATGTGATAAATTTACTATAGGACGAAATACGCTTTTGAATAAACACATCGAAAGCAAAGTGCAGTGGGCGTGCTGCTGCACGACTGTATCGAGAGCGTTTTCCACAGCTTCTCCGTAGATGAGAACCATATCTACCCGCTCTGTGATGCTGTAATGCTCCATGAGATGCAGTAAAAGATATTTCAATAATACTGCCAAATGATATTCTGTTTCTTTGGAAATTATGGGTGAACTTTAATAGTAAATGTAATATCAACAAATTTACTGATTTTGGCATCAGAAGATTCCACTTTTGTTGAGGTATCGGACAGTAGCAAGCTTGTGATCTTCCGGCAGCCACCCTCCAAGGGCAGCAACCCAACCTCTAGTGGTGTTTATCTCCCACAAGAGGGCTTAATGGCAAAAATGGCATAGGAATCATTGTTCCTGTTAGCACTACCTATCACCCCTAGAAGTTTGTACCATGAATTCTGAGACATCCTGTATGCACTTGTGTCTATAAAATACGGGATTTTCATAAATGAACTGTTCTGGTTATTTGATCGGGACCAAACTTGATAGGGGGGGGGGGTGCGGAAGTTCTTCCCCGTATCAAGGTCTGATCGGGTGTAAATTGTTAGTCGTGACCCATAGTATCCATTTGGACCTGCAGGCCAGTCACAAGTAGATGTTTCCCGTGCGTTGAACTTGTCAGCCACTGTCATTTCTCGCCTGTGGAGAAGGATCCAGCAAGAGGGAAATAATGTCCGACACTATAGCAGAAGACTTCCACGTATTACCACGCCCCATTAAGATCGCTATCTGGCGTTAATGGCCAGACGGAACTGATGAAGCACGGCAAGTAACCTTGTCAAAGAGCTAGCGGCAGCAACAGAGATCAACAGTCTACAGGCGATTTCATAGACTTGGTTTGTGTGCTAGGAGACCCTGAGCCAAGTCCACTGGAAGAGACGCTTGTTTTGTGAGCCGCACATGCATCATGGATAGAGGCACAATGGGGCCATGTCATGTTTTCATTTCTTCTGTGCGCTGACATCTTTGTTTTGTGATTTTTTTGTGTTGGGATGGTATTGGGAAACCCTTTACAACTCCCTACCAATTGATCCGATCAGACAACTCCATTTTTGAAAATCCTTTAATTTATGGACATCAGTGTAGCAGTGCCGGCCCTGTAATCGAATACATGTACAAGTATTTCATTACGCAGTTTAATCAGAAAATAATGACATTGCCCATCAACTCTTGGATAATATCAAATCTCAATCGCTGTTTTTTAGCATTTTTGCCCAGGAAAAATACATGGAAGTTAGTCATCAGAATAGTAAAAGAGCCTAAGTTAATATGAAAGGATTTGGCAATAGTTCACAGTAAACAATGACACAGTCCTAGTCAGGGTAGATCGAGAACACTAGCCAGAGCATATAAAATTGTCTTTCAATTTGATGCAAACAGAAGGGAAATGTAAACAGTCAGAAATTTTGGGTTTCCTCCAAGGTCATCAAAGAAAGTATATACAGATTCAAGAATTTTTTTTTCTGTCAAACAAACGGACACAGTGAAAATTCTTATCTTAATTACCATAACCAAAGACATTTTACTTTCTAAACCACATGATAAAAAATAGAACAACGTATGAAGCAATATTGGATGTGACACAAAAAAATAGGCCTATCCAAGCAGGGCCGGCTCAAGATACTGGCAACTGGGGCAATTGCCCGGGCCGCGCCATCTGCTTAGTAGAGTGAAAAGGGGCGCAAAAGGGAGCCAGAAATTTTGCTTGGCCCAGGACGCCAGCAAACCTAATCTCTGTTTATCGACAACCGATCACACAGTTTACCTGAGGTAATAACCTATTTTCATTTATTAAGGCTCACAGATAAGAGTGAAAGAATAGAGTGAGTTAACCGGCCACCTTGACCTCCGGCGTCCGTTCTAACCGACAAGCTACAACACATGAAATCACTAACCATTCAATGTAGGCGCTTCCAGACCCATATTCAGGAGGTCGGTGCGGCGTGCTTCATATGGTTTGTACCGGAAGATCCAACAGAGTCCCACTGGTAGTGAAACAACACCGCATCGCCTAGGCTCATGAACGTATTACCTGGATCTTAGAAAACTGGAAATAGATTGTGTGTTCCGACGAATCACGGTTACAGTTATATCGGACTAATGGAAGGGATCGTGTGTGGCTCATAAACCATGGGCTCAAGTTGTCAAGAAGCTACCGTACATGTTGGTGGTGGTTCCATACGTGTGTTGGTAGCTTCTTTTGCGAGGCATGGTTGGATAGGTTGGCCCACATCATTGAACGGTTCTATGATGTTCTATGTTGAGCTGCTTGGTGACCACTTACAACCCTTCATGGAATTTGTTTAGCCCAACAATGATGGGGTGATAAATCCATGTTATCGAGCTCGAATTTGACAAAGATTCAAGAGAGTTCCAATGAATAATGTGGCCAGCTCTCTGCCCAGACATCAACTCCATTGAACATTTATGGGACGTTTTGGAGAAGTCCCTGCGCATCCAAGATCCGTCTTCTACGAATACTAGAGATCTATTATGGGTGCCACTCCAGGTAGCATGGCTCAACCAACTCCTCAGAGGTCTTCCAGCCTATTGTAGAGTCGATACCGCGTCGAGTTACTGTTCTTTATCAGACCAGAGGGGGTCCGACACGTTACAGAGCAGCTATCCCATGACTTTTGGCCTTTGAGTGATTTTCTTCTAATCCATACGATCTAAATGAAGTGTGTGAACACTGAATATATGAATGTGAGATCAAACTATGTCAAATATGGGCACATTTTTCTCCATATTTTTTTTCACATAAATTCTGGATGACTTAACGATCCTGATATTCTTCTCTCAAAATTTCGAGTTTCAGCCAAAATAGAAATGATTCTATAAATATGAATTTGAGTAAGTGATTAAATAAAGCGTCATATATATGAAACACTGTAACTCTATCTCTTTATCTTCAAGGCCTGAGCTTTCCTAGTTATCCCTCAAAATAAGCATGGACTAAATTAGACAAGGAGATCTTATTTAAACCAAAACATGAACAGAAAAACGACAATATGAGATTTCCATTAGAATTACTGCTGTGCACTATTTTTAATTATTTTTTCTGCACACTTTTTTATTATTAAGTAGTCCATCCTGTGTTAGAGTAATCAACTGATTCGATAGGCATTTATATTAATATCAATAAATAAAATAAGACTCATCATTTAAAATAAGTTCGTTCTTCCATAAAATTACTGACCAAATATGATCGATACTTGCTTACTATTGTTTTTTATACTTCTAAAAATTCCTCGTTTTTCAATCCCCCCCTCAACTCTTTATTCTTTAACACGATAAACGATATATTACGGGTCTAGCGTAAAATGGCCCCGAAGTAAAAGACCCCGGATAAAAGGTCATCGGAGATAACGGCACTGGCGAAAACTGTCCCTGCTGCAAAGGAGAAGAAAACGATCCTATTTATTCAGCATGAATTCTCCCAATATCTTCAATGAATCTTCCAGCAAATCTATTGAAAACTTGAGCTAAGAATTAATAATACGATGATACTCCTTTAACCAATCATTAAACTATTCATAATTTATAATGCTAAATGAGATGTGATAAGTACTCATAGTTTTTTAATTCTATTAAAACGACCCATAGCCTACGATATCAATAAATCGGTTTTAAATGATCATGTTTACAAATAAAAAATGCACATGTACTAATTATCAGGTTGTTGCAAAAGTTTTTTCCGAATTTTTATTCCAACACAAAAACGATTAAACTTGAATGACAGATTCAGCTCATGCAGATGCCGGGCAATGGTTGAAAAGTGAACCTTGAACTGTTCTGCGACTTCCCTCGTTGTTAAATTGTGATCTTCATCAATTGCTTGGCGTAGATCACCATCTGAAATCATGATTGGCCGACCAGAGAGGTGCATCTTGAAGAGTGCTATCCTGCGTCTGAACCGGCGATACTATTCTTCTATTGTACGTAAACTAACAGTGCCATCACCTAAACGTTGGCAAATGTTTCGGTGACATTGTGCAGCACTGATCTTTCCAGAATACTCGTAGAAGATTATTGCTCGAATATGCTCGCCATTTCAGACCGTTGATGGCACTCACAGATGTATAGTCAGAATGTTGATTCTTGGATGTAATATAGCAAAGATATTCAGGAATCGAATGCAATATAGCAATAATATAGCAATAACTTGTTTGAAAAAATATGAACACCCCCTTCGGAAAATGAGCCCTTCTTGGGCACGGGTTCTAGAACCGGAAGAAACTTTTGCAACAACCTGATATTAATAATAAACCAGAATTAAAATCGAATAATGCGTAATACTTCTTTCATGGTTTTGAGTCCTTCTCCGTAATGGGTACGAAGTGTAAAAAAAAATATGGAAAGCTCAACAAGAGTAGGAATTGAAGTAAAATAATATTGTAGTCTGGTCTAGATATTAATATCATGGAAGAACTTCTACTTTAGGAAGTGTCTGGAGAATTGTGCGTGTGAAAGTAAGCAAATGTTTTGGACCATTTTCTCCTACTTTGCATTTTGGACCATTTTTTCCGGGGCCTTTTTCTCCGGGACCATTTTATCCGGATCCCATTGCTATCGATGTAGTGAGCCACGAGAAATTGTATAATCTTTCGTTTTTTCCCGAACAAGGTGGCGATGTTGAATATTTGAATTTCGTGTAATTAATATCGAGTTTGTTAAAATATTTCAAACTCATGAGCCGTATTCAAGCTATTGCTTAATTGAAAATTTAATAAAAAGAACAAAGAAAATGAAAAGCTAGAGAAGAGTGAACGGAATTTTAAAAATGACCATTTTTGCCGAAAAACGTATTGTATATTTCAGAAGTCGATTAGCTCATTTTGATCTATTAATTCAAGAATATTTTAATAAACTACAAATTTTATAAAAAATTTCTCGAGGCGTTTCATTTTGGAAATAATCTAAGCAGCTGTTGATCGGCACAATGTTTTAAGCTCTTGAGAATAGCCACAGGTAACGTTTTTAAAAAGACAAGGTTAGTAACATTTGTACTTAATGAATAACAAATGAGTCTATGTAAAATACTTTATGTATACTATAAATCAATAGTTTACTGATTTATCAATGACATTTACAACATTTCTGGAAGATAAAAGGCATTCGTAATAGGTCGTTGAAATTTTTAAGTGTTTCGCGAGTGAAATTGGAATTTCATTTTAGAAAAAAAAATATATAAACAAAAAAAACCATAACGGCATAAGAACTTAAATTATCTGAGGAATTCTTTTTGAAGTTGATTTTAAGCAAAATAAGCAAAGGAAGAGGGGAGGAGAGTTCCTTGAATTGGGGCTCCAATCGGTGGCTCCATTTGGAAGCAAAAGCTCGTGGAATGTCTTCTTTTTTTTTAAAGATTTAAAAGATCACGAAATAATAAAGAATGAAAAAAAAAGAGTTCCCTTTTCGAGTGGAACCCCTTTGAAACCGAATGCTGCAACTGTCGGAACCACTTAAACCACTTCTCTTGGAAAAAATGTTTTAAAAAAATCCATGGCAAATGACTATTTTTTTTTTCTTTTTGTTTATTTACGGCAAGTGTTCTTACATTTTGTTCAAACGCTACCGACTAAAAAAGAAAAGAAGAAAACCAACAAAGACCCTTGGAATCGGGTCCAAATGTACAGACACTTTGGATCCGAAGTGCCAGTCCGTGTTTCAAGTGGCATCAGCTCTTTTCCCCTTTCTCATAAATGATAAATGAACAAAAATCACAGATGGCATACGGTGTAAATGTATGGGATTATTTTAAGTTTTCTATCTAAAATTTTAATGAATTCAATGCATATGGCAAATTGATTAATTTGGATCAAAAGTTATAAGTTATAAATAATGAATGCAAAATAAACGGGTGTGTATTTATTAATTATCAGCAATACTAAAATAATATCATTTAAAGTTACATAAATTATGAGTGTGTGCGTATGTCATAAAAGTTAAGTGTATTATCGCCATCTCTCTCTGAAACAATTATTAGAATCTGTTGGAATGCATGTAAGTCGAAGGAAGGTGCGTGTAACTCTTCGTCTCTTGTTTGGAACATTACTTCTATCATTAAACGGAAAACGACAACAAATGTCAAGACAAGTCGATAGTGGATTATTAAAAATTTTAAACGGATTATTCAAATTTTGTTTGGATATAATTTATATGTATTTAAAATCACAAGTAATTAAATGTATGCCTTGAATTTTATGGTTAAATTAAATAAATTTATTATTAATATATTGTTTATAGGTATGTGACTGTAAAGTATTGGGTTTTAAATTCCACATTTGAAACGGTAAATTTCTATTAAATTATACAATTGTTCTTCTTTTATAATTCGGAATGGTGAATGATTATTCTGATGCTACGAATTTTAATTGCATATTTCCTAAGCCAATTGGTGTGGGATGCCTGGGTTAAACCTACAAATATTTGGTGTCAGCACTTACAATGCGCACCCTACCAAGGCCATCGCCTACATGCAGCAAGAAATGTTTTCTTTGCTTTTTTGATCTACGTAAATAAAATATGAAATTCTTCATTCTTTTAAAAAGGCTGTTTAATTATATCTCTTGGGTAAAGGTCGTCCAATCAAAACAATAAAACAAAAGACTGAAAAATTTAAAATATAAAAATGCAGAAAACAAATGAATAATCAAATATAACGCGAGAATGCCATTATCAGTGCAATTTTAGAACATGTTATCAAAAGTTTTCAATCCGAATGTGCTTTTTGCAATTAATATGGCAGTCATGGTTCATAGATGTGTTGATGTAAAAAAGAAAATTTTCCTTTGCTATAATTTTTTCTGGTCAAACCAAAGATGATGAACTGTTTTTCCTCCCCTAAAGAAAACATTACCATAATGTTTTCTTTTTGGTCGACCACCCACTAACTAACAGGTGGCGGGCCTATGTTTACGTCCGCCCCAACTCGATTTTTTCCCCCTAAAATCTACTTAAAAACTTAAAATTCACGAAGACACGAGTATATTGAAATTTCGCGAAAAAAATTTCTTTCTGTAAGTAGTAGTGACCAAATTTTGTGCAGCTAACACCTCCGAAACGGCAATTATCATTATGTGAACTAAATGATAATAATATGCTATGGGCTTCCTCAAACTATGCCTTGACGTTAAGCCTTTCAAGAGCTATTAATTTTTTTCTAAAATGTAGCTTAAAGTTTACTTGAGACTTTTTTTTTACGCTAAAAAGATTTTCAAATGGCTGGACTAGTTAACATTTTTACTGAATGGCAGAATATTTTAATATTATATGTTCAATTGATTCTATATATTACTTTATGGCTGGAGGACTCTATCCATATTTCTCTATTATTTAAAATAGAATAGTTTAAAATTATTCAATACTAGCAGAGGACCCGGCGTTGCCCAGGATAATTATACTTGCAGGTAAGCAAAACAACCTCCCGAAGCTAAATTAAAACTCCGAATTGGTTAAATAATAATCCAATCAATACAACACAGAGCGAAGGGGCTATCAATTCTAAAAAAAAATACAAAAAACAGGAATTCTAGGTGATATACCTGGAGTTTATTTACTTCTTGATATCCATCTTCAACACCGGGGAACATCACTGGTTACTTTAGACCCAAGTTTTTCTTGCCCTTGACGTCGAAGCTCTTATACACTCTTACTCTATTCGAAACTCCCGTTGTTCAGATGTTTCCAATGCCCATATAGATTTTCCTATTTTAGCTCCAGAGTTTCTCTGACCAATACTCGTTCTTTCTCTTTCCTTTCCAGACACACAATTTTTGCTAGTTTGATACAGAGTTCAATGGAGACACGTGTGACTCCTTTCCCTCCTCAATAGACGCTGCCTTATTTATGCCCTGTCACTCATCGTCATGTTATGTTCATTATTAATAAAATCTTGTAAACATTCCAAGGAGGAGCTTTAGCAGTGAAGCAGAAATGCATTTATTAATTAATATCGGAGATAGTGGCGTGAAAAAATCCTCCAAAGACCATTTTCCAATTATTATTTATACATTTATTAAAAACAAATTACCCCCCCCCCCCCGAGTAGGGGAAGGCAAGTGGCAGATCTGCGGTCATCTACTTTTACCCCTTTATCTGCACTTTTTACCTCTCCCCAAGTTTTTTAATAAAAAAATTGATTTTCTCGAATGTCATATGTATAAAATGTAAAAAACCTCGTATCTTCTTTCCTTTTTCATCGTTTCCGAACGTATGATATGTAACATGCCATATGTTGCTATAATTCTAAGTACCAAGTGACTGCCACCCCCGCAAATCCGACCCCTCTGGAACAATTGGGCCTAAACTTCATAGTACTGTAGATCTTGCCTAGAGGAATCTGGATACCGAATTTCACGCCTTTACATACTTAAATAGCACACAGATATGTTACCCTCCCTAAATCTCACCCCCGTAATTCCGATTCCAGTGTACCATTCAAAACCAGACTAAATAGTGCAGATGGGCATGCCCATAGTAAGCTACATTCGGAATTTCAACCTCCTACCTCAAAAAATGTAGAAATTATGAAGAGGACGGACTGACTTTAAAAAACCAATAAGTAGCTCCATTCTTCCACTACTTAGGATCGGCCTCGGTGGCTCAGCGGTTGCGTGATCGCCTCTGATACCCAAGTTCGCGGGTTCGATCCCGGCCGAGGACGACGAGGATTTTTCAGGGGGAAATCCTGAGATCACGCACTTCCTTCGGAAGGGAAGTAAAGCCGTTGGTCTCGTGTAGTCGTTTGCCGGCTGCACGTTAAAGAACCCTTGCAAGGCAAAATTTGCGGCCCCCTATAACGCCGTTCTGAAATGACCATAGCAATTGAAAAGGACGTTAATACCAAACCAAAGCAAACCAAAGCACTACTTAGGGTGCGTTCACTTATTCGTTCGGAGTCATGCTCCGAGTCAATGTGATCACGTGATCAGAGTACTAGCGTCATGGCTCAGAGTCAACCGAGGCTAACGAGAAAGAGAGGCTCCGGCACTGAAAAGTCACCTGACCAAGATAGGTCTATTAACAATCCAAACTTCATTGTTTCCAACAAAGGAAAAAACACTGATTATTAAAATACAAGATGGAAACAATGAAAGTTACATTGTTAATAGACCTATCTTGGTCAGGTGACTTTTCAGTGCCGGAGCCTGTATTTCTCGTTAGCCTCGAGAGTCAACATAACGACGTAACAATCGAAGACTTTGATCGTTATAATCATTTGTGTGGAGTATTGTCCAATTTAGCCTTTTTATTTATGCGTTTGTCTTTTGTTGGACATTTTTAATAAAAATTAAACAATGCACAGCAACCATTTACCATTTACCATTCATTTACAAGTCTTCAATCCTCTTCAAAAACTCTCATCATTATTCATTGGTGAACTTGTTATTATTTATTCTTATTATTTGTTATTTTATCTTCTCCATTTATAAATGAATATAGAATCATTCATTAATAAATAAACATATACTACTTCGTAAATTAATGTATAATGCACAAAATAATGAAAATGAGCTTTTAAATTGGACACATCCCTGCTAAATTGGCACCTAAACCTCCGGAGCTTCAGAAAAGCATGAGCAGTGCCCATGGCACTTTTGGACCAAAAGTTTTGGGTATGGGGAACCTTTAACATTCAGTTATTTATTAACAGGAATAAACAATAACATATTTTTTATTATTTTTATAAAAACAGTAATTGTAATTTTAATTTATTATCACAGAGGCTAGGGTGGCCACATGCGTAAAGATGGAACTGAGATTGAGCATATAAAAATTAATAATTATGCTGAAGAAACTGTCTTGAATCAAATTTTCGATCAATTTAAGCTAAATTTTCGTTTGTATCGTGCCAAGCCTACAACAATGGAAGGCTAACCAATTATAGTAAGCTATGATCATGCACTTTCGAAAGATAGAGGCGGCCATGCTGATTGTTAAACAACGTATGCGCCAGCTTGAAGAAATAAAGTCTTCTCTTGTTTGTGTGATTGCTACGGCCCCTAACAAGCGCGCTCGCAAACGATATCTCATTGTAACAAAATTAATCATCGTTGAAGTCGCAGCTTTGTTGGCACTCTTCATTGTTGCGTCGTCTTTCTCATTAAAGTTTTTGACTCAGATGACTCCAGCTTGAAAGCAGGAGTTAAGGGAATTAACCCGAGTCGCACTCCAAGCGAATAAAGAAACAAATTCCGAATGACTCCAAGCGTACCCTGATGTTGGAGGTCAAGGGAGATAACTCCGAGCGAATAAAGAAACGGAGACCAAATGACTCGCAGCAATTAAAGAAACGGGATCAGTAATGCTTAAACGTGCGCGCGCCGATGTCAGTAATGCTTAAAAGATGAACAGAAAGTAACAATCTATTCCTTCTTGATAAATAGATTGTTATATGACATGTCGTTATCTTGGTATTCTTTACACTCACTGTTTTAGCACATGAATTCGACTTGAAGGGGTCCACGAAAAATTCTGAAAAGTTGATACGGCCGAGCTAAGACTTTGATTTCTGGAAACAGAATTTGAAAAAGTTAATTCGTTTTCAAGTTATCGTGCAAACGGCGGCCGGACGGACGGACGGATAAACGTACAGACCAAAGGCGCATTCTTATAAGTAGCTTTTATGCTAAAGCTCCTAATAATTCTTGGAAACGAACGTTCAATCATCGCACTATCATCGTCTCAGTTTCCAAAATATTCACATTCACACAGAATATAGTCAAAATGTATTTTTATGAAATGTTTGGATCTGCGATGCTACCAAATAAGCTTGGTGATAACCCCGACGAGCTTTTTTTTTGATTAGATTTTGAAATATCTTAAAATAAACAAATGAAAACGCTTAGAATTAATACAGTAAAAATTCTTAAGGAAAATTCGAAAAAAAATTTTTTAAAGGCTCACAATGGATGGACCTCTCCAGGGATGCCACTGCTAGTCTAAATAATTTCTTACTCACGTAATCTTACTTTAGATGTACACTTGATGTTGTTGCAATTCCCTTTCTTCTCTCGATGTCTTGAAGCAAAATTTGGCCATTCATCACTTTGTGTAGTCTAGCGGTCGCCGATTCTTCTGTTTATTTGCTTACCATTTGCTCAATAAGCACGGAGCTAAAGGAGTGCTTCATCTGTCGTCTTTCCACTCTTTCTCAATAGCCTGCTAACTCTCCATTATCTCAAGTTACTGATCTTTTTTAAAGATTTTCAAGAAATTGTTAAGTACTAAGAATTCTCTTTTCTAAGAAAACCCTGAATAACAAGAATTCTATGCATTGTTACAAATTGAAACTTATCTATATTGCACAAACTTTGCCTTGCATTGTTGGTCATGAGATATTTCTCATTAATATGCCTTGCCATAACCATGAATATCGATTTTTTATCAATATTTATTATTTTTTCGAAATCTGAGGTAGACAGTGACCTTCCTCATGCTTTGAAGGTCAAGTATGCAAAATTTCATCAAGATCGGAATAAAACTGTAGATTTGTATAAGAAACAAACAAACAAACCCACCCACAAACCTACAAATATCCTTCTTTATATATATAGATTTTTGCTGAAAGTTAACTAAAATGGTAGTCGAAATGTACATTCAAAAATCAAATTCATTTGCACGAGAAGT
Source organism: Rhysida immarginata (assembly GCA_023313115.1). Lineage (NCBI taxonomy): Eukaryota > Metazoa > Arthropoda > Chilopoda > Scolopendromorpha > Scolopendridae > Rhysida > Rhysida immarginata. The sequence continues at coordinate 2,060,585 of JAHWFO010017072.1, forward strand.
TTTGCTCTTTAAGCTTTTCATTTATATCCACTGGTTGTTCACATTTATACAGGGTGTCTCAAACCTTTAGAGACAAAATTTCACATGTGTTGGAACAATAATGTTGGTTTGGTTTGGTTTGTTTGGTATTAACATCCTTTTCAACTGCCGTGGTCATTTCAGGACGGCGTTATAGGGGCCGCAAATTTTGCCTCGCAAGGGTTCTTTAACGTGCAGCCGGCAAACGACTACACGGGACCAACGGCTTTACTTCCCTTCCGAAGAAAGTGCGCGATCTCAGGATTTTCCCCCTGAAAAAGAACAACAATGTAAACTGAATATTTTGAGACAGGGAACCATTGGTCGGAAATGCATATTTCAAGCACCACGATATCTTAAACGAGCAATACGTGTGAGGAACGTTTTTGTAAGGTGCTTTCGTTTTCAGAGCAAACAGCAATTTTTTATTCATAAACAACTTATAGCTCAGACAACCACAGAGCAATGACTTACAGTTCATAGCAAGTGTTCAAAGTGGCGATCATCAGTTCCAATGTATTACAACGGCGCATGAAATTTTGCCGCACTCTTTCAAATATCTCTGGTGACAGTTGTACAAGGAGACAGGCAGCTTTGACCCTGGCAAAAAGTATCAGATCAGATTCCACTCTGGTTTCATACGAGGGGCAGTTATAAAGTTCATACTTTTACCCTCTCCACACCGGTTCCCTGCCATCGATATTTCACCCATGAATATCGTAAATGTAGAGCCCGTCTTCTGCTCTGAAAACCACTCCTTAGAGCAGAAATGACCTCATCATCGCTGTTAAATCGCTTCCACGAAGTGGCTTATTCGATTTCCTAAACAAGGCCAGGCATGCACCGAGTGAGTTTTTCCTTTTTAGGAAAACGAAGAAGCCACTTCCTGGGAAGCGATTTCACAGCGATGATGAGGCCATTACTCCAGCTGGGAATCTTGGATGGCTTCGAATGGACTTTTTTGTGGTGGATCATCTCGGCTTTCTCCTCTTTGAATCGAGGAGATGGTGACGCAATTTCAAATGAATGCTAGAGTTGTAAGGGTAATGGCATTCACGGGTGAAAATCGATGATAGAAGTGTATGACTTATCCAGCTGTTGCATTTTCGATCTCTTCTTGTAATTCCCAGCATACATCTTTCCATGCTTCTCTGTGTTATTTGTAGTCTTTGTGTTGTCCTCCTTGATAAAGTCCATGTTTCAACTCCGTAGGTGAGTGCTGGTAAAACACACTGGTTGAAAACTTTTCGTTTCAAGTTAAGTGGCATGTTGCTCTTCAAGATAATGTTATTCTTGCCAAAAGCACTCCATGCTGTTCTAATTCGTCTGTTAACTTCATTCAGAATGTTGCCATCCATGGTGATTTCTTGTCCCAGGTAAATGTAGCTCTGTACTTCTTCAATCACAATGCTGCCCCACACATAGAACATAACGTTTGCCTTCTGTGTGTTCAGTTTCAGTCCTACACGCCGGCTAGCCTCTGCTAGTTCTTGTAACATTTCCTCTAATTCAGAAGGACTATTACTGGTGAGAACGATGTCATCGGCAAAACGAAGGTGGTTAAGGAATTCACCGTTTATTTTAAGTCCTTTTTTGACCAGTTCAGTTCCTTGAAGACTTCCTCTAAAACTGCTGTGAAGAGTTTTGGTGAGATGGCGTCTCCTTGTCTTACGCCTTTTCCAAGGTTGATCCTTGCTTTTCCTTTATCCAAACGAATGGTAGCAGTCGCTTTACTAAATATCTTCTGAAGAATACTAATATAACTTCCGGCTATTCCCATTCTTTACAGTGCCTCAGTGACGCTAAGGGCTATGCTGGATCGGGTCACCCATGCCAGACAGGCCTTAGCAGAGAGGCCAGACTAAAAGTGTCCGGTCGGTTGTGGACCCTCCCAAAGGGACCGGTGCTCGCAATGCAGGCATGTTTTTGACATGGCCTCCATTGCGACCAGTACGTCCACCTGCGTGTTTGCCGTGCGCAGCAACCCTACTTCTGGGGAAAGGGGGATCCTGGTGGTTGAGGGAAGGCTTTCCGGAACAACACACCACTTTGGCCCCTGCTTCTCGGAAGGATGGGAGGTCTGGATGAGCCCGTCCAGATCAATCGGCTGGTCGTCGCTCCTTTGGAGCTTCGGCCACAGGGTTAGGCGCTGCCTATATCCTCCTCGTATCCCTGGTGCCAATGTGCATCCCCTTGTTGGGCTCGGTGGTGGGTGGGGAGCGAGGGAGATGAATATTTATCCTACTTAATATGGGTAAACAAAATAAGCAAATTAACCAGAGACAAAAGAACGATCGTGAAGAGAGATCGAGTCGAAGACCGCCAAAGAATCCGAAGTTTTTGGAGATGAAATTGGCAAGTGGGGAGTCGTTTAAGACCATCTCCCCATTTCTAATTTCAAAAGAACTCAAACGCCTCGTTGGGGACACGAAACATGTAAAAAGACTGTTTAATGGCCATTTATTGATCGAGGTTGTTAAGGATAAACAAGCTACCACCCTTTTATCCTTAAAAAAGTTTGCTGGGAAAGCCATTTCGGTTTCTCCCCACGCAACTTTAAATTACAAAAAAGGTGTTTTCACGTGCCAGGACCTGGAAGGAATGGGGGACGAGGAAATCATTGCCGAATTGGATGATCAATCTGTTGTTGACATTCGCCGGATCGCTCCAAGGAGGAATGGTGTTCCTCATCCTACGCATTCCTTCATTGTTACCTTTGAGGGATCAGTTTTGCCTGATACCATCTATATTGGCTATATCCACTGTCACGTGAGACACTTTATCCCCAACCCGTTGCGATGCTTCCAATGTCAGAAGTACGGCCACACGAGAACAAACTGTCATTTTAATGCAGTTTGTTGCAAGTGCGGCCTGCCCGGACATGAGATGGAAGATTGTTCAAACGAGTTCCGGTGTTGTAATTGTAAGGGAGCCCATTCTGCCCTTTCAAGAGACTGTCCTATGTGGCGGAAGGAAAAGAAAATCCAAGAGGTTCGCGTCCTTGGGGGTTTGTCTTTTCCAGAAGCACGTAGGCAGGTCGAACGGAATGAAGTCCGAAATTACGCTTCTGCAGTTAAGAGTCGTCCTTCTGTTATGACAGTTGGTACTATGACAGATATACGTATTGCGGATTTTTGTTGTGGAACTTCCACCCCCACAGAACCATCTGCTAACGTTAGTCGGACTTCGAATCCCATCATACAACCAGGAACTCCTCCAAAAACTTCGGAGAGAGAAGATGGGAAGAAGCGCTCGTCAGAGGCGTCACCTTCCTCTGACCCCTCCAAAAAGCGTGTAGTAGAGACTACACCAAATTCTCCAGTTTTGGGGGGAGGGCCAGACTTCCCTTTAAACGTACAGATATCTCCTATCGAGGAGATGGAGTTATCTCGGGAGTTTAATCCTACATCTTAAAACCTTCATCATGGCACTATTACAATGGAACCTTAATGGATTCTCTTGTCGCTTAGAAGACCTAAAACTCTTGGTCAATAAGTTCTCCTTCTCCTTATTGGCTTTGCAAGAAACGTTCCTCTTGCCAACCCAGTCTCCTACCCTAAAAGGGTTTAATTTTATTAGGAAGGATTATACTTCGGGAAATAAAGCCTGTGGTGGTGTTGCCATCTTAGTTCAAAGATCTTTGCCTTTTACTGCCATTAATTTACAATCTAACCTTCAGGCGGTAGCAGTTAGAGTCTTATTCAAAGATCTCTCACCTCTAACTGTTTGTTCACTGTATCTACCTCCAGATCAATATACGGACGAAACATCTTTGTCATCTCTGCTCCGTGAACTCCCAAGCCCCTTTCTTATTCTGGGGGATTTTAACGGCCATAATCCCATTTGGGGGTCTATAAAGCTCTCTGAGAGAGGATATATGATAGAGAAAGTTTTGAATGCTTTTAACGTCAATTTGTTAAACAATGGCTCTCCAACATTCCTCCACTCAGCCAATGGCTCTCTGTCATGCATAGATCTATCTATATCCTCTTCATCTTTTACACCTAACTTAGCCTGGAGCGTGTTTTCAGATTTACATGGCAGTGATCATTTCCCGATTAGTATTTCTCTGAGTTCTTCTTCTTTTTCCAACTCTTTACCACGTTGGAAATTGGATAAAGCAGACTGGCAGGTCTTCCAATCCCATCTACAGTTTGAGAATAAAACACCCTTTCCATCTGTAGATGAGGCTGTGGAGGATTTCACTTCCCGCATCCTTCATGCGGCAGAAGAATCCATTCCTAAGTGTAAATCCTCGTCCACGAAAATCCCAGTGCCATGGTGGAATGAAGAATGTGCCCTAGTGGTTCGAGAACGTAAGCGAGCTCTCCGCATTTTTTCCGCACAACCCACTCTTGAGAATCTTATTACTTATAAGAAAAAAAGGGCCAATTGTAAACTAATCATTTCCAATAATAAGAAACTCTGTTGGAGAGATTATATCTCCTCCATTAATAAAAACACTCCTCTTCAAACAGTATGGAACATGATTAGGAAAATAAATAGGAAAAGACTCCCGGATAACCTCCCTTCACTCATCGAAAATGGTCATACATACTTTGACCCGAAAGACTTAGCTAATATCCTCGGAAGGGCATTTGCTGAGGTTTCACAAATAAAACATTACTCAGCCTACTTCCAAAGACAAAAACGTATCGAAGAATCGCATGCTATAAATTTTAAATCTGGAAACCTCGAAAAATATAATTTCCCGTTTTCTTTACGGGAACTGCATTATGCTCTTCGTTGCTCCAGAGATTCTGCGCCAGGCCCGGATGGAATCTTATACGCTTTCCTGAAACATCTCACGAGGGAAGCTTATGATCACCTTCTCTTGTTATACAACTACATTTGGTCATTAGGAGAGATTCCAACTGCGTGGAGAGAAGCAATTGTTATTGCTATCCCAAAACCAAATAAAGACCACTCTTGCCCTTCAAACTATCGACCAATTGCGTTAACCAGCTGTCTGTGCAAAGTCTTGGAAAGGATGGTCTCTGTCCGATTTATGTGGTACCTAGAAAAAAACCACCTGTTGTCTAGGTTTCAGTGCGGTTTCCGCAAATCCCGCTCAACTGTTGATCACCTTGTACGGTTGGAGCATGAAGTTCATTTTGCACAGAGACATAGACAACATGTCGTAGGGGTTTTCTTCGATCTGGAAAAAGCCTACGATACAACTTGGAGGCATGGGATAGCAATACTTTTGCGCAAATACGGCCTTACAGGACATCTTCCCTCTTTCCTGTGTAATTTCATGGCAAATAGAACCTTCCGAGTTCGCGTTGGGTCAACACTCTCAGACCCTTTTACGCAGGAGAATGGAGTCCCACAGGGAAGTGTGCTGAGTCCCTCCCTTTTCCTCATTGCTATTAATGAGGCTTGTTTACAACTTCCATCTACTGTGAACTACTCCCTGTACGTCGATGATATCGCCATTTACTGTCGAGGGTCCTCAATATTTTTTATTGAGCGTCAACTGCAAATGGCCATCAACAAGCTTGTTACCTGGAGCAACGGAGTAGGCTTCAAATTTTCACCCCAAAAAACAAGGGCCGTCCACTTTTGCTTTTTAAGAGGCCTCCATCCAGACCCGGAACTAACTCTTTATGGATCCCTGATCTCAGTGGTGGACTCCCACAAATTCTTGGGTCTGACTTTTGATAGGAAACTATCATGGCTCCCACATCTTCGTAATTTAAAAGCGAGATGCTTACAAGCCATGAATGTTTTGCGCTCTATTTCCGCTACCAAATGGGGCGCTGATAGGAAGATGCTCTTATTTTTATACGGCTCCCTAGTTAGATCTAAATTGGACTACGGAAGTATTGTATATGCATCTGCTTCAAAGAGCACCTTGAAGCTGTTAGATCCCATTCATAATCTAGGCATAAGAATTGCCACAGGAGCTTTCCGTACAAGTCCGGTAGAGAGCCTTTATGCGGAGGCTTCTGAGCCCCCATTATGGTTTAGAAGAGCCAAACTCCTCCTTAAATATGCTCTTCGTATATATGGTGAAAGGCTGCACCCAGCTTTTGCCTGTTTATATGATAAACCTAGTATTCCTCCCCCTTCTACCTTTAGAAGCATAAACAATATGCTCAAAAATCTTTTGGAGAGCCTGAACCTTTCATTTCCGGTCATGCATAGCCGAGAGGTCAGAGATGTTCCACAGTGGATTCTCCCCCAACCAGATATAAATTACCACTTGTTTGCTGGGAAAAAATCTAATTTTATGGAAGCTGAAATTAAGACACTTTTTAGGAATTTTTTAGAGTCCCTCCCTGATGGTTTCCATATATACACAGATGGATCCAAATCAGAGGACGGAGTTGGCTGTGCGTTCCTTATTGATAATTTGGTATTTTCCTATCATGTGCCAAACGAATTTTCCATTTTCTCTGCGGAATTGTTAGCTATAGCCAGAGCGCTAGAGTTCTCTTTTAATTATCCAAATTCCAACTTTTGGATTTTCTCAGATTCCCTGAGCGCCTTGCAATCCTTGGAGTCATTCAATACAGACAACCTTTTTGTTATAAGAATCCAGGAATATCTTTATTACCTGGATATCCAAGGTACCAAAATTTATTTTGTCTGGATCCCTAGCCATATGGGTATCCAGCAAAATGAACGGGTCGACAAGGCGGCAAAAGACGCTATTACAGATTTACCTATCTCGGAATTGCTGTCAATCCCCGAACATTTGTTCCCGGTCATCTACAAGAGACTCTTATCTTCTTGGCAGGAATCTTGGCCTCTTAACCCAGCGAATAAATTGTATGAAATAAAGCGTGCCATCACACCGTGGTCCATACCTTGTCTAACAAACAGGCGAGAAGATGTTGTTCTTACTCGGCTTAGGATTGGTCACAGTCGTCTTACTCACGGCTATTTATTAAGAAAGGACCCAGCTCCATTGTGCTCCTGTGGAGCAAGGCTGACTATTAAACATATTCTCATACAGTGCCCTTTACACACTAATTTACGACGCTCATTAGGGCTGAATTATTCACTAGATTTTTTATTGGGGAACAACCCTATGATTTTTAAAAAAGTGTTTCTATTTTTAAAAATTATTCATGTTTTTAAATTCATTTAGTCATCCTTTTATTGATTTTGCATTGTATATATCTGACCATTAAGCGTATGTTTTACTTTACTTTATTTTATTTAGTGCCCTTTACACACTAATGATTTACACTGCCCTATATTAATATGTCATATTATGGGAGAACCATGGGAAAAAAGTCTGTTTCTAAATTTATTAGTGATTTTAAAATCCTCATAGTCATATTTTTTATTGTTTTTTAATCTTTATCATTCACGTTTTTATGAATGTTTTTCATCTAATTCCTTTTTTTTTATGGGGTTTATAAACTGGTTTTTAAACTTTCTGTCGGGCGCAAAATGGCCATAGCAGCCGACGCCCTAAAATTCCAACCAACCAACCAACCAACCAACCATTCTTTACAGAGCTTTCACTACAGCATGTGTGAACACCGAGTCGAAAGCTTTCTCAAAGTCGATGAAGGCAAAGCAAACATATTCGTTGTGGCGTTCGATAAGTTCTCTGATAACTTGAATGTGGTCGATCGTGCTATATCCACTTCGAAAGCCCGCTTATTCTCTTGGTTGTGCTGAGTCTAGTGCTGAATCAAGTCTGTTTGTCAGGACTTTACTGAAGATCTTATAAACAACTGACAAAAGGCTGATAGGGCAATAGTTCTGGATATTTTCTCGGTCTCCTTTTTTGAAAAATAGAACCATCATTGAATTATTCCAATCCTCTGGTACGTCTGACATTTCAAGGCATTTCGTGAAAAAACTTGCCAATAACTTGTTGAATTCTTCTCCTGCTTCCTTAATCAGGTCAATTGTAACTCCATCTTCTCCGGGGGACTTTCTTTTCTTCATGGATTTAATAGCCTTGTCAACTTAGCCTTCCATAACCGGTGGCACTTCATCTTTTCCTTTCAGTTGGTCTGCTCTTCTTCCGTCATTATCATCTTCACATTTGTAAAGTTTATTGTAGAAGTCCTCCACAATTTCTATGATTTCACTTCCATTCTTCGTGATTGTGCCATTTTCTCTCTTGAGTGCAAATATTCCTCTTCTTCCAATGCAGAGCTTTCTTTTCGCAGTTTTCAAACTCTTGTTATCTTCAACCGCCTTTTTGACAAGATTGCAGTTGAACTTCCGAACATCTTCTGTGATGTGTTTCCGTACTGTCTTGCAAAGCTCCGCATATTCTATTACTGATCTTGTATCTTCTCTTTTTGTCTTCATTTCTCTTCGTTTCTTCATTAATTTCCTCGTTTTTTCTGTGTCTTTCGTCTGTAGTTTGGAAACTAGTTCTCCAGTTACTACTTCCGCTGCTTCTTTTATGTGTTTAGTTAGTGTCCTGTTAATATCTGTGATGTCATCTTCCTGGATGCCGCTCTGTAAGATTTCAAAGCGATTTCGCAGTTCTAGCTGGAATTCTTTTCTGCGTTCTTGCAGGCGTGCAATGTTGATGATCTTCTTTGTATTCCTGAAAAGCTTTCGTCTTTCTGTTTTCGTGTTTAGAACAACCTTGCATCTTACCAGTCTGTGGTGGCTTCCTGTGTTAAAGTTGTTGAGAACAGTGCAGTCTTGGATCAGGTGCTTCTTATGCCAGAATGTAATCTATTTCACTAGTTGCTCCATTTGGGCTTTTCCAAGTCCATTTACGCTGGGGTTTCTTCTTGAAAAAGGAATTCATGACGTACAGTTGTTCGTACTTTGCCAATTTCACCAGTTTGTTTCCTCTTTCATTTCTTGTGCCATAACCATGACTACCAAGAAAATTTTCTCCTTTCTTTTTTTCTCCGACACGGGCGTTAAAGTCGCCCATAACGACTTTAAGATAATAATTTACTGTTTGGTTCATCTTGCTAAGTTCCTCATAAAAGTCATCGACTTCCTCATCAGAGTAGCTTGTGGTTGGCGCATAGACCTGTATGATCTGTATCTTGTATCTTCTCGACAATTGGATGGCCAATCTTGCAATTCTGTCGGAGGCACTATCAAGCTCAATGATTTGATTCTTCCATTTCTTATGAATAAGGAATCCAACACCACTAACTCTTCCGTCGGTTGTTCCTCTGTGGTATAGTATGTGCCCACTGTTCAGCTCAATTTTATCTTCACCTTTTCTTCTTACTTCGCAGAGTCCAATGATATCCCAGTTGATCCTATCCAATTCTTCTTCTAGTTCTTGCAGACGACTCTCTGAGGAAAGGGAACGTCCGTTATAGGTAGCCAGGGTCAGTGTCTTGTGGTGGCTAGGTCCGAACCGGATATTTTTAGCACCCTCTGCCTTCATGTCTTGCTGGTTGCCACCGTAACCAGGGACAATCTGGCTGCCGGGAACTGAGGGCCATGGCCGATTTTGAGAAGTAGTCATGTGTTTAGAGAGTATAGTGGACCATGATCCTCCGCGCTGGCCCAGTGCGTGTTGGAGGAAGCCCATCCGTGTCCGTTCACCATGCACAAGGCATGATTACTAACAGGCTGCCCCAACTGGAAGGTACGGATTGGACATTAGGCTTCTACTCCTAGTTGATTCCTTTAAGTCCTTGAAGGCAATTAGAGGGTCATCCCCTAGTTATGAGTAGAACCCATTTGCAACCCAACTTTTTGTATACTCCTCGTATATCTGGCTAGCGTCAACGATCACATGCTCCAGGCCATCTTCAACAATGCTTAAATTTTAAGCCCAGGTACTGGGCCCCACTAATTCAAAAAGGACGTTTACCTATGGTGAATGATTTTGTTGAAATTTTCTCCCAAGGAATTTTGGCCGGCCAAGCTAATATACAGGGTGAGGCATTTATCTTGAGACAACTGAATATCTCGGAAACTAAGCACTGTACGAAAAAATGT
>JAHWFO010017072.1:2088057-2111372 GCA_023313115.1 Rhysida immarginata
TTCGAGTTGATCTCAGATTGACCTCCGTTGAATGAATGAGGCTTTAGCGCTAATGACTACAGGACTGGAAACTCCTTTCGCTCGTATGACATCATCGACTTCCCCCTATCTGAAGAATGTTTTTCGCCCTGCTCAGTATATAGCGAATATTTGTTGTGATGAGTGGCTCTAAACCAGTACTGTGCTGGCAAATGTTTAACAACCGGCTCCACGACTACTCGATTGGAACCGGAAGTTGTTACTGAAATATTTCAGGCCGGAACCGGAAGTCGTTACCGGATATCAGAATTGAGATTTCAAATCTGCAATAATTTGAGATTTTTTACAGAATTGTAAGATTTGTGGGACGGTGTACGAGATTTTTCTGTATGACGGACACCTTGATTGTCTCTCAGTTGCAATGTTACATTATGCGATGGAATTTTTTGACTAAAATCTGTGGGGTTTTTTCTCCTAATAATATACAGAGTGTATCTGAACGGTCTGTACAAACTTGGAGGGGAGTTAGTCTGGGTGATTCTAAGCAAAAAAGTTCATATGAACATGGGTCCGAATTTGAACGCTAACTGAGATATGAACAGAAATAAAAATGCCGCCACCAAGATAAAAAAGTTAATAACTCAAGTTCTGTAGCATCTAGAATGACGAGTTTTGGTAAAACAACAGTGTACATAAAACTGTGTGTACCGTTAAAAATTGATAAAATTCCACCTAGTAGTTTCAGAGTTACGCGTTTAACATCATAACCCGTGCTCACATGCGAGTACTAACCAGCACTTGTTACGATTTTGACTGCGTAACTCGGAAACTATTCATTGGAATTCGATCAAATTTTAACGGTCCACACAGTTTTATGTACCCTGTTGTTTTACCAAAAGTCATCATTCTAATTGTTACAGAACTTGAGTTATTAACTTGTTGATCTTGGTGGCGGCATTTTTATTTCTGTTCATATCTCAGTTATCGTTCAAATTCGGACCCACGTTCATATGAACTTTTTTGCTTAGAATCACCCATACTACCTCCCCTCCAAGTTTGTACAGACCATTCAGATACATCCTGTATACATGAATTAATGTATAAAAAATAATATTTCTAATTTTTCATGTCTTTGTTGAAATTCAACAACCGGCTCGCGCGAGCCGGTGCGAGCCGGCTCCAGCACACCACTGCTCTAAACTATACCAGCAATCTTCAATGGCAGCTTTCAAGTACTTCCGCACAAGGATATTGTTTCTGACCGATGTATATATGTCTACACATAATTACCCAACGGTTTTCAATCAGATTAATGTCAGAACTTAATGTTGGCCACTTCATTACTTGAATGAATTTTTTCTTTAACCAGGCAGATGTAGACTTGAATGGTATAGGGCTGTGGAGTCGCCGGGCGTGGAGTCGCACGGGCGTGAAGTCGCCGGGCGTGGAGTTGCCAGCGTCAGAATTTCGCGAGAACAAAGCAGAGGAAACAACTAACAGTGCAGTCCAAAGTTGACATTTTCCAAAACCATAATATTTTATATTTTTAAGAATACTATATTCATATCATTTATAAATAATTATTAAGAAAACATTAAGTCAGAAACCATTGATTTTCCAAAACTTTCCAGGCCTCGAAATTTTTTTTTGATTTTCAAATGTAGTATGTTTTTTACATCTCTGGGCCGCAATACCGAGTGAGATTGAGTAACCTCTGAAACTTTACAGGGTGTCTAGCAAAACGATTTCGTAAAATTGCAGCTTTGTTTTACAGGCTGCGTGGGAGCTTCTTCGATTTTTCGTTTTAGAGAATTTCTCACATCTCGTCTAATCACCACTGACGCATCTGGAAAATGGTTGTGTTCTTCTCCATAGACGATAAGGCATCCGTCTCCCAAGCGAAATCTTGCTTTACATTTGGTAGATCCGTAATTAGAACACTTATAGCGAGAAACATTTCCATTTACTTTTTCCCTTCGGAAGGAAAAATCTCTATACTCTAGAATTTGCCCTCCTCTGCCAGAATCAACAAGTCGATATTCCATGGCATATGTCAATGACGAGATTTAGCTCACAACCCGAATGCACAATGTTATCGACAATTGGCAACGTCGGGAATGAGAACCGTCTTCATCAGTAATTGTCCGTATTGTGGAGCCTTTTCTTGTTGAAGGAACATTTCTGATATGGTGGCTTCATCGAAAGGAACGTTTGTATATAAGTTAGCAATACCTAATGGAATGAGTTTTAAGTCTTTGCTAACCTCTAAGTTTTTAGTCTAACCTTTTAAGTTTTGGAAAAGTTTTGGAAAGCGTTTTCTGAACAGATTTTATGTTTTCTTAATAATTATTTATAAATGATATGAATATAGTATTCTTAAAAATATAAAATATTATGGTTTTGGAAAATGTCAACTTTGGACTGCACTGTTAGTTGTTTCCTCTGCTTTGTTCACGCGAAATTCTGACGCTGGCGACTCCACGCCCGGCGACTCCACGCACGGCGACTCCACTCCCGGGCGACTCCATAGCCCTGAACCGACTTGAATGAGTGAGTGGGTGCATTGTCATGTTGAAAAATAAATTCCGGACAAAGAATATTGACAAAAGGAAAGAGGCGATATTCCAAGATGTTTTGATCGTCTTCAGATTTTTGATGACCAAAATTAATCGATAAACTTGTGATTCCATTACAGCCAAACGCTCCCCAAACCATGACACTACCTCTTCCCTGTTGACGACTGAAAAAAGACTTCTCTTCTGTGCGCAGGTCATGCCATTAGGATGCCCAACCATCTGGTCCAACCAAGTTCCATTATTTTTAATCACTAAATAATACACTAAGCCGCTCATCGTTCTAATTCATGTGGTTATGGGCCCATTCCAACCATTCTTGAGTATGTATTTCTTTCAAGGGTGGTTTTACAACAGAGTTCATGTTGGTCTTCCTCGTGTTCTCCTTGGTTCCTGCCTAATGATGAAAGGTTTGGTTTGTTTGGTATTAACGTCCTTTTCCACTGCTATTAATGATGAAAGCTTTGCTTTCGAAAAGCGCTTCCAGGTTGTATTTTTCTTTTCTTATATTTGATGTGGTTAAAGAGTTTTTATTTTTATTTAATTACTATTATCCACATACCTTCTTATTTTCAATTTTGGTTGATTGTCATAAGTGTATGCAATTTGTTACTATCAAAATTTATTTCATAGTTATTTTATTGTATACATTTTTGCCCTTTTTTCTGAATTGTTTTCAACCATTCTTCTGTAAACAAGATGTGAATTGTGTCCTTTGATACGTTTAGTTCAAAAACAGCAGCAATTTGTCTCACAGACAGGAGAAGTTCAATTTGTTCTTTGCCATTTGCACAATCCTTCTGTTATCTCTGGCTGAAGTCACTTTTGCACGTCCACTTTTTCACCCTTGGCTTGTATTTTATAAATTTCAGATGATGTTCGGCCGATTTCACTGGCAATTTCATGTACAGATGTGTCGTTTGCTTTCAACATCCTTATTTTGCTTACTTTCACCTGAGAAAAGTGCTTATTTTAGGCATTTTCACATGAAATGAGAATGAAAGCTTTTGAATCAGCAGACGTTGTTTTTTTTAACAGATGTGCAAATTATGGGATACACCACGTGTGCTTGTTGTAGGTTTGTAGAGGGTCAAAGATGTACAAAGGTAACTATCATATTTTTTGTTTAAACTTTGGAGACAGGCCTTTTTTGATTTTTTTAAAAAAAAAATTGAAATAATTATTATGAAACTTTGATCTTTTTCACACATGAATATTAATGTACATTAAATGTTAGATTTCAAATCAAAACAATTTTTACTTCCATTTCTTATGTAGAAAGTAAAAAAAAAAACAAAAAAAACACCATTACCTAAACTTTTGAGACCTACAGTCCTCGACAGCATTTGCCAGTGGGCATGTGAGTAACTGGACAGTGAGTTTGAAATTTATCACTGCGCTGTTTCACAGTTGCTGCCCCTTCTGGATTTCACATTACCATGACATTGTCGACAATGGCCTTGACTAGATTTAAGAGGTCCAAATCTAACGAACTTACTGCTCATTTACATGGTATCCAATGACAGTGCCACGTACAAAGTCTCAGTGTTCCTAATAAACAGCTATTTCATTTAATTCCTTCCAAATTTACGTATTGTCAAGGATTTTTTATGAATGAACAGAGCGGGACGAGGCGATGAATAGTTTAAAGTAAATTTAATTGAATCGAACAATTACGATACATGTAGCGGCTGATTGCCGAATAAATAATGATAACAATTAAAAAGGTGAGATTTTGGCTATCAGTCCAAGTCGGTAGCTGCAGACGTCGGGGATAAGAGGTTCGTCTCCTCGTAGCTCACCATATATCCAGGACGAGCAAGGTCGCGACTTGGAAGTAGTGCTTGTGAGATCGGTCGATGCAATAACGCCTCGGTCCACCCGGGCAGGCAACTGGTCCCACTGGAAACCGCAAACTCAGACAGCGGCAACCACTCAGGGTAAGTCGACTGTGAAGGAGTGACTGTGTGAAATAGAACAATGGATTAGAGATATGACGAGACAGGTAAGAATTTCTATCAAACGCATTCGCAACACTATAGCCTACAAATCTTAAATGGATACCACTATTACCAGAGGAAGCTGCTCCTACGTCCAAGCGCGGACAATCGCGTGGGCGTCCAACGCTAATGCCGGCTAAATTAGGAATGGGGAGAATCACTTCCACTGTATCCAATCTCCACGGGAGAACGTCGTGTTCGGTTTGTGGGCGTAGTTGAATGTCGAAGTCGTGACTTAATGAAGTGGGCAAGGCGTGTGTCGGAGAGCGCACGTCGTCAATAATAGCGCCTACTTGGTCTGTCAGGTCGGCGGGAGCCTCTTCTTTGTCGACCAAATAGTCGGATGTCTCAGGGGCGGACGACGATCGTGTCGTCTGTGTGTCGGGCTTGAGGTAAATATTCGTTGAACATCGATCTTCAGTCTTTGCTCGGGAAGCGATGTCCTCCTTTAACCTCGGGACACCTCGACAACTATCCTCCGATTTGGCGGGCGGGCGAGACGATCTTTTCCTCGGATGCGATACCTCTTCGCTCTGCGTACGAAGTCGGTTGCGACAGCACCTGGGGCGAGACGACGGCTGACGCCTTCTCGTTCTCTTGCACTCGGAGGACGACGCTGATTCACGTACCGGCGGACCTTCTTTCACCCTCGGCTCGGCCGGGGGAATATCCTTCACGGGGCGCTTATGGCTACGAATAGATATAACACTAACTGACTCAGAAATTCTATGTTTCTTACGTCTTCCAGTTCTCAGTCTATGTTCCTCTTCCTTCGTCCAGAGCCGTGTCCATCTTTCATTAGTCGCTCGTTATCGTCACTCTAACCCTTCCTTTCAGTTCCTCCGCTTTTATTTCCCCTGGTTGGATTCTGGGCCGATTCTGCGCTGTGCATTCAGCCTCTCTCTCTCCTCCACCAATTGTCTTTTCTCTGGTATTGCTTCGTTTTTCCGCCTGTTCTATTCTTCTTCGGGGGGACGGCTTCCTTTCTTCTTCCTTTCTTCCTTGTCAAATCTTCTTTAACTATTTTATCTTCGCTACCTCCTTCTTCTGGATTTGACATGTATATTCACGTCTATTTATTGCTCAACGTTCACGTTGAAATACAAAGCAATTCCAATTTACCAAGTAATACAATTACTTTATGGCAACCACAGTATTTTATACAGTTCGTAGCCGACAAAAAAACAGGTCCTGACACTGAAAAGTAGACACTATAGTAGATCGAGTAACAATCCAACCTTCATTGTTTCCAAGTTGGATTTTCAAAACAAAAGATATGAAATTACTGTGGAATGGAATAACCAAAACGTGAAGACTTCTAATCCACAAAGAGGAAAAAGAAAATACTGGATACGTATTTATGGTAACAGGAATACTATCCGGTAATTCCTTTTTCATCCTTGTGATGAGAGGTTTTCACTTTTTGGTTGATCTTGGATTTTAACAATCAGTATTTTTTTTTTTCGTTTGTTGGAAACAATGAAGATTGGATTGTTGCCATAAGTGTCTTGGACAATTCCGTCACGGATTTCGGGCATTCCGCACATGTGCGCAATCGACGTCCCACATATAGTCGACGGGGTTCAGATCGGGGATTTGTGCAGGCCAGTCAAGTTCTCGAACCACCTTTTCATCAAACCATGTGCCTACAGCCCTTGATTTATGGCAAGATGCGTTATCGTGCTGAAACAGAAAAGGGCCATTGCCAAAGTGCTGCCAGAGAGATGGGAGTGCTGCGTTGTCCAGAATGTCTTGGTAACGCTCTGCGTTTAGATGTCCGTCCACAGAAACGATTGCACCCAACCCATATCATGAAAAGCACTCCCACACCACCACCGACCCTCCACCGAACTTCACCGTGGGCACAACACAGCTTGGCAGACGTTCGCCATACCCAAACCCGTCCATCCGATTGCCAGATGGTGTAGCGGGACTCATCACTCCATTCAACCATTCGCCATTGATCCAGAGTCCAATGTCGTCGTTCTTTGCGTCATTGCGTTGCTGGTGCTGATATGAGGTTTGTGGGCTGCCGCTCTGCAATAAAAACCCATTGCAAAGTCAGGGTGCTCACAGTTGTTCCCGTCGACTCTATGAACGATCTTGTCAGTCCATCAAGCGAGGTATGACGGTTTGCAGTGACCACTTTACGAAGAGTCCTTTGGTCTCTGGCCGACATGATCTTGGGTCTTCCAGTCCTAGAACACATCGCTTGTGGTGCCTTTCTCTTTCCATGCTCGGATGACGTTGTGAACGGTCGATTTCGGGATGTTTAGGATGGTTGACGTCTCTCTAACAGTTTTGCCTGCGAGATGGCACCCAACAATTGTACCTCTTTGGAAGTCTGAAAGCTCTTTTCTTTGAGACATTCTTACAGCATTGACGCAAGCATCATCTCATAATAGCATACTCTCTGTTATGTAGTGCTGGGAAGAATGCCAACAGTGAAATTGCAAAGGAATGTCTCATTTTCATGCAAATCAGGGTTGTCCCATGACTTTTGATAGGATAGTGTATATGGTCAAACCTTTCGGATCTTTTTTCCTATTTGTCCTAGAAATTTTGCCTTGTATATAATTTATTTTCTCATTTCCTATTTTATGAGTAAGATTAATTTGCTAAAACTGTTCCCCTTAATGTCTATCCTAATCTTGTCCAGCTCTCCAAATAAGTAAAAAATAGATGCAAAATTCAGTATTGACTTATCTATTATTATTGAATTAATTCTATTTTTTGTGAAATAGAGTCTAAATAGAGTTACTTTATTAATGGTAATTATAGTTTATTAGGCTTGACATTCTAAAACCTTGCAGTATTTAATACCGTAATGCTAGCAAGTATTTCCAATAATTCCTAATGCGAAATCACTGTGTAAATACTGTTGTGTACTACAAGTATGGTATTATCAAAAACTTGACACGATTTTGGCGGTAATATCATTTCAAAGAATTCTTCGATCACAGTCTTATATGAAAGGGGAGAATTCTTTTGTTTTAAATAATAAGCTTATTTTAGTCCTTTGTGCGTTATATTTCCAAAAGACTTTAAAAGTTGCTTTCAATTTATTGAATGAACTGTTTCATTAGGATTTAATTCATAGTCCACTAGTTTCTTAAAATATTTTTACATTATTAACAGGAACGGAAATTTATCCTGCTTGTGACGCCCAGTAGCCGAATATATTTTCAAATTATTGCATAGTCTCAGAAGAACTGAAATGGTGGCCGATTCAATTTTTAATTCTTTAATTATTTCGTCATGGGATGAATGTGATAGTCTGAATGAAGAAACTAATGTGTCGAAACGAGCAGTAGTTAAGCGAAACGAGATGAATATGACGAATTGATTGTATCGAGATGATTTAGTGATTGATTGTAGGACGATGTGAATGTGACGACTTAAATGTGATGTATTGAATGTGTCCAGTAGAATGATGGCAAAACGATTGTCGGACGAAACGATTATATGTGACTACTGTGAGATATACTGTATGTGTGGAGTTGACTGACTCTGGGAGAAGTGAACTGACGATTGAATGAGACGAAATGAATGTGACGATTAGAAAGCGACGAGAAGTCACTATGACCAAATGAAGTGTAACGAATAGATTAGGAATCATTTGACACAGAAATTCATGCGAATCTTTTGTATTTTATTTCCAGTGCCTATTTATTAGAGGAACACAAGGAATCATTTAAACTTTGATTTAATGTTATTTTACATATACGAATAGAAACGAATGTTTAAATCTGAGAGAGAGCGGTATTTAGGAATTTTTCCTTGGAGCCTTGCAGCACATGCAAAGGGAGATTTGATATTAATAAGTTATTCTTCATTATTTGAGGATTTTCATGTGAGATATTAGAATTACAGTGGTTATTGTCAACCCAAACTCTGAATAATTGCATATTGATACATTCACGGAAATTTTTTGATCAAATTTTAAACAATCTTTTCTTCCTAAGTTACATTAATCTGGAAGGCATCTTTAATCTAGTGTTGCAAGCTATTTCACATCAGCGTGGGTTATTTCTTTATTTTATCTTTCAAAGTGATCTTGAAACATTTCTCCCTTATAATTTAACTCTTTAGAAACCGTGAAATCTGAATGCTTTCATCGGTGACTTCATCTGTGGGCGCTCATCCTGAAAGCAGAAAATGCAAGCCTTATTCAAAGTTTTTAATGAAAGAAAGAAGTTATACCTATTTAGTTATCTACCTAGTTTACTCGGTATATATCTTCGTATTAAATTGATCAATTTATCTTTATATTCAGTTGTAAAGTTTCGTTTTATTGTGTAATTTATCTAACAGGTTTATTAAAATTATTTACATTTTTTACTTATCACGTACTTCTATCGATTGTTAACTATTCTTCCCGCCAATCTAAAACAGACTTGACAAAAATAAATAAATAAATAAATAAATAAATAAATAAATAAATAAAAACGTATACACATTTTAACAGATATTTTCCAAAGTTGGGTCAAGTTATAAACGATGACATTTTCTATCAACAAGACGACGCACTACCACATCATTACCAAGACGTGTGAGCTTACCTTTCTGCAATAGCCATCAAGCTAGGTATAATTCAAATTTATTCAGTACTGCGGACTTACTGAATAAAAGAAAAAAATAATTAATTAATAAAAATGCCATTTAGATAACTTTCATTGAAATGAAAATCGGATTATACATGTATAACCAAAGAAATAACAAAACTAAAGATTCCGTAAACGTAATACAAAATTTAAATCGGGATGAAATATTAAAAGCTATACATTTAAATGAATGTAATTTCATTGCCTAATTTATTTATTAATAATTTCGAACACGTTTTAAAACACGTGGGTGAAATATTATGCATGATATTAAATAATAAATTTTGAAACTAGGAAAGATTTAAGTGTAGCGTTAAACACTATCTGAACATGGAGGACTTTTTCTTGTTGCAAACATTAATTTTCTAACCTATGTACGAGGGAAAGTCAGTAAGTGAGTTGCAAATGGGCATAGAAACAATTAAGAGTAATGACTTTGTGCTTCTCTCTAAACCAGGCGGTGATTTCCCTTTGTACAGCTTCATCGCCGGAAAAGTGATGCTCACGGTCTTCTGGGATCACTAGAGCATATTGCCTGTCACATTCCAGCAGCGAGAATAAAGTGTAAATGCCGACTTCTACTGTAGCACCATCATCAAACTTCGTAATGTCATTCGACTGAAGCGACCAGAACTCCTCAATAAAGGCGTGTTGTTATTGCATGATAACGCGCGTCCTCATATTGCCAACTGAGCATCCTGTGAAAATTCAACTAGGAAGTTTTCGAGCATCCTCCGTATAGCTCTTCCGTTGCTCCAAGCGACTTCCAGTTGTTCGGCTCCAAGCTGCACAAAGCTAAAACAGCTAAAGAATGTATAAGCAATCGCTGTTAATATACAGTATTCTAATATGAAAAATAAATACAACGGAACCCGTTATTACGAAACCTGTGAATACGAAATTTTCTCTGGTCTCGGTTCCATGTATAACATTCCTATATTAAACTGGATAATACGAAAAACTGGAAAAAACTCTTTCCAGGAAAGTTATTTTATTTGAGATTTTTATTGTAAAAAAGAAGAAAAGGTGAAAAATTTTTTTTATTTTGGTTCTTATGCTGCGAATTCTGATTGGTTCTTGTGTAAATGAACAAGGAAGCATGGCGAATGCTCCCAAAAACGTAATCACAATAATTGGAAGGGTTGGACTCCTTCAAAGTCAAAGAAGCCTGACATTCCAGGCATATATCTGGATCGATGAAGATCTTCTGATCGAAGATCTGTTAAGCATGGACGACAAAATGAAGCATTGTCGAAATGAAAATGAAGATGGCGAATCTGAAGAAGAAGCAGAGAGTGATGACGACGATGAGACAAAAAATCCGCACTATTTAACAAATGTATATTGTCAATTTTTGAGGAGATTAAGTTGTACGACTGTATGGCTTGAAGCATATGAATTTTTACAATGTTTGCATTTGTGTCTGGTAGATTTTACTTATTTAATGTCCATTTTCATTCGTTAGAGTGTTCTCAATTAATTCAATCGCAACAACCAGGGCCATCATTACGCACGGGCCCAAGGTTCCCCGATCCAGAGGGGGCCCCTAGCCTCTGTGATAACTTAATGTTAGACGGCCTCCATATCCAAACGCTATCCAAAAGTGTCATGGGCCCCCACTTAACTAAAGACGGATCCGGCAACAACATTAAGCAAATAAATAAAATGTTTATATATTCGTATCACTTAAATTCCAATAAAGCAATCAATCCTTTTATCAACTATGTAAATTCAGACGAATTGTCTTATTAACGTAGTAATCTTTAATGCACAATGTTTTTATAAATGTCTGAATGTAAATCTAAATACAAATACAGGTAAGCTGTCCTAAAGAAAGATATTTTGGGGTTTGCTAGAAATCATCTAATTTATCGAAATTATCGTTTAACCGGATGGGATAAAATGAATCAACAAGCTTTTTCTATAGAAATGAGAATAGATGAATCAGGAAAGCGAAGAAATGCGAATCTGTCCTAAAGAACTTTCGCGTTAAGTTTATATCGCATAAAAGAATATGAAGATGTTCTTTAATACATTGCCAACCATTTGTTGATTAAAACGAAATGATTCATAATTAATTTCAACACGATTTAATATTAAGAGGCGTAAATAATCCCTTTGGTACAAAGAAAATAGATCAAAATTTTCAATTCCCTCCAATTTCATTGTTTAAAGTGAATAATGAAGCAGCACCACATCCAGGATTAACAGAGTATCCCGAATAAATCTAAATATTATGAAACAAGTCCTTGTTGGGTTTTTTTCTTATTTTATCCAGCATTTCCGGCGTTGTTTATAATTTTTTTTTTCGATAGGATGTAGAAGAACTTGTTGCAGCGTCTTTCAATTGATCATATCTAATAATCTTAATCTTAGAAACCTGCATGAAGATGGGTCTTCAGATACCTCCAGAATTCTGTTTAATGTTAGTGTATGATGCTGGGGCTCAGAATAATTAGTGAGGTCCTCGTTCAATATCTATCCTCTAGAAATAGATCTGATCCATGTCCTTCCTTATCGACAAACAGGATTAGGTGTTCTGGTCAATTAAGTGTATAGGGTAAATAAAGTCGAAAGGCAATGACATCGAAGGAAGAAATAAAAAGAAAGAAGGCTTCCATCTTCCTTCCGCTCTCTCACTTTCATTCTGACGAAATAATTTTTTCTCTCTTCCCTTTTCCCTCTCCCTTGCTCATCTTCATTGAACCTCAAAATCATTTTGGTTTTCGAGCATTCCTCGAGGCCTCAAACGAGGAAATTTCGATCTACACCACCCCTCCCCCTTTTAAAAAAAACACTAAAACTGGTTTCCCTTTTATTAAAGAAAGATGTTAGTTATTATTTATAAATAACATAATCAATATTTTCTTTGAAATAAATCCAGACGTATCTTTTTTAAATATTTAAATAATGCATTGCAGTATTATTTTTCTGTCTAAACCGTGAGAAAATTTTCCGTAATTTTCTTTGGAGCTTTCACCTAAAAAGTATTCTCATTTCATTTAAGGATGATCGCATAAATAGAAAAACTACAGCCATTTGTATTAAACTTTAACAATTTCATATTTAATTTTATCATCACTTGTTGACTTTATAAAAAAATAATACTATTTATCCATTATTATTATTATTATTATTATTATTATTATTATTATGCAGCTTGTAAGATATGGCAAAGAAAAGTCATTTAAAAAAGCTTGGATTTAATTGACGCTAAACATTCTAAAATATTTTGTGTGTAAAACAGTTACTGTTGTGGAATGTTTAGTGTCTCATGTAAACTTAGTAATAGGATGAGAGAGCGGAAATCATTGAATTGAAGTTCATTAACACTAATTTGGACTAATAAAAAATGGTAATATAAATTAAGAGCTAATGAAACACGATAGTAAGATGAGTGCTCTTGCTAGGAAGCTTTCTACTTGAAACTTTTAAGCATAAAGAAAAATACAATCAAAATGTAATCTAAAATACAAAGTGAAATACACCTATTGGCCACGGAATTATAAATTTTGATATAAGTTAATAAAACGATCATTCATGGCGCATAAATGAAAATTACGTGATGACCAGCGTAACTACGCGGCTTCTGAAACTATTTACAAGTGGTGCACATCATTAATCGACAGTATCCATTCTTCATTATAAATAGAATTCTTGAGTTTCTTCAGTTACATTATTAGGAGCTTTAGCATAAAAGCTACGTATAAGAATGCGCTCTTGGTCTGTACGTTTATCCGGCCGTCCGTCCGGCCGTCCGCCGTTTGCACGATAACTTGAAAACGAATTAACTTTTTCAAATTCTGTTTTCAGAAATATGGCCATCAAAGTCTTTGCTCGGACATATCAACTTTTCAGAATTTTTCGTGGACCCCTTCAAGTCGAATACACGTGCTAAAACAGTGAGTGTAAAGAATACAGAGATAATGACTTGTCATAATAACAATCGATTTGTCAAGAAGGAATACATTGTTACTTTCTGTTCATCTTTTAAGCACTACTGACATCGGTGCGCGCACGTGAAATCGCTTTGTCGACGCACGATTGCTCAAGTGCTTATTAAGTAGCGGAAGAGTGGAGCTACTTATTGGTTTTATAAAGTCAGTCCGTCCTCTTCATAATTTCTACAGTTTTTGAGATAGAAGGTTGAAATTCGGAATGTAGCTTACTTGCCCAACTGCACTATTTAGTTTGGTTTTGATTGGTACAATGGGGTCGGAATTACGGGGGTAGGATTCAGGGAGAGCAACATATATGTGTGCTATTTAGGTACGTAAAGGCGTGAAATTCGGTATCCAGATTCCTCTAGGCAAGATCTACAGTACTATGAAGTTTAGGCCCGATTGTTCCAGGGGGGGCGGATTTGCGGGGGTGGCAGTCACTTGGTCCTTAGAACTATGGCAACATATGGCATGTTATATATCATACGTTCGGAAATGATGAAAAAGGAAAGAAGATACGAGGTTTTTTACATTTTATACGTATTACGTTCGAGAAAAAAAATTTTTTGATTAAAAAACTTGGGGAGAGGTAAAAAGTGCAGATAAAGGGGAAAAAATAGATGACCGCAGGATCTGCCTCTTGCTTTCCCCTACTCGGGGGGGGGGGGGTAATTTCTTTTTAATAAATGTATAAAAGTATTTCTGCTTTACTGCTAAAGCTCCCCTCCTTTTAATGTTTACAAAATTTTATTATCTTCTCTTTTAGTACTCACTCTAACAATGGGAAAAACGAAGCTTCTTTCAGAGCTTGAAAAGGGATTCATTGTAGGTATCCGTTTTGTTGGATCCAGGGTTTCAAAAATTGCTAAGCTGACTGGAATTTCAAAAGGCGAGATCTCTAATAATGAAGTTAACTATTCAGTGCATTGAAAAATGATGTGCACTGCCCACCTAAGAGAAATAACTGTCGTCCAAAAAGATATGTGATGACGAGAGATCGATTTAATCTGAAAAGACGTGCGAAAAGCAACAGAATTGTAAGTGTACAACAAGAAGAAACGGAGCCAGACACTGTGGACACGGAACGACAAGAATAGCAAGAAACCACTAATCCACATCAAAATTTTATTCGAACGAATGCGCATTTCGGCAGCCAAGCTGCCTTCGTCAGCGTATACAAGGAATTGATCTGTAAAGAAAATTCTATTCAGATGAAACAGAAGAATTACAGAGTCATATTTATAGTGAGACAAAAGTAAATACAATCCAATTACAAAATAAGTAAATAGCAGATAAAACCCAATTGGTCAGTCCAATCCAGGTTCGTATTTTGTGGCTCCTGTATTCATTCCATTGGTCATTTTGGGAAGATGAAGAAATTTTGCCACTTCCTTCAGTTGTGTCATGTCCAAAGGGACCTGGCAAGGTCTTCGCTGGTGATAGCATGTGACTCCAAGAGGTTTAATAGCCTCGGGTCACTTGTGCTGTATATGATTTCAAAATCTTCTGCTCTGTAGTCATGTTTCTGTTCTAGAACGTGGTCTGCGAATCTCGAAACAGCAAATTTGCCATTCCTGATGCTTTCCAAGTGTTCGTCTATCCTCGTTTTTATTGCTCTTTTCGATTGCCCGTAATAGACCGCATCACATTTGGAACAAGGTAGTTTGTAGATTCCTGGCTTCTTTTCCTGAGGGATAGTATCCTTTGGGTTCATTAACCGTTTTCCTGTTGTGTTAGAGCTCTTGTAGACCTCAGAGAGGCCAAACTCTCTTGCGATCCTCTTCATGCCTCTATTTAATTGTTTATTGTAGGGTAGGGTCAACACCTGTCCTGGTGTTTTTTCTTTCTGGTAATGCTATTCACTATTTCTCCAGGATAGTCGTTGAATCTTGCGAAATTTTTAATTGCTAAGAGTTCCTTGTTTCTACTTTCTTTGTAGAAGGCAGCTTGGCTGCCGAAATGCGCATTCGTTCGAATAAAATTTTGATGTGGATTAGTGGTTTCTTGCTATTCTTGTCGAAGTGTACAACAATTAACAGATTTATTCAATACTGGCCGTTATGCAATCATTTCAAGCTGAACAATGCGCAGAGACTTGCAGAGAACAGGTATAAATAGCTGTAGGGCAACATAGAAACGTCTTCAGTGATGCAAAGAACGTTGGTTTGATTTGTTTGGTATTAACGTCCTTTTCAACTGCCATGGTCATTTCAGGACGGCATTATAGGGGCCGCAAATTTTGCCTCGCAAGGGTTCTTTAACGTGCAGCTGGCAAACGACTACACGGGACCAACGGCTTTACTTCCCTTCCGAAGGAAGTGCGTGATCTCAGGATTTTCCCCCTGAAAAAATCCTCGTCGTCCTCGGCCGGGGTCGAACCCGCGTCCTCGGGCATCAGAGGCGATCACGCAACCACTGTGCCACCGAGGCCGATATGCAAAGAACGACTTGGTTGGTCAATAAATGATTGGGTGAAAAGTAACGTGGTCCGATGAGTCACATTATACCTTGTTTCGTACGGATAGTTGACAGAATCTCATAAATCGATGGACCCAGGATGCCTGGCGTTTACAGTCCAAGGTATTGGAGGTATCATGGTCTGGAGTATGTTTTGCTGATTTCGAATAAATCCATGATTATTAGTATGAAATATGGAATACAAATGATATTGCTAGAAGGTCGTGTGGATTCAAAAGCTTATTTAAAAATTGTAGTGAATCAAGTGCATCCAAAAATCATATTTGGATGCTACATTTTTTCTCACAGGAGATGGGCACTTCTTAGTAAAGAATTGGACGTTCTATTGTGAAAAACTTTTCAGAATGATTCTATAGGCATCACAGTAATTTCCAGCATCTTCCATGGCCCAGAATCTTCCCTCATAATCAGGATTTGAACCCTATAGAAAACATATGGAATACATCGGAAAAAGTGATTCAAAAGACTCATCCGTTTCCATCCAATCCGTACAAAAGCCACCGCCTGGTTCAGACAGCAGCTCAAAGAATTTTATGCTGCTGGTTTTGAGGGGCTTATAAAACGATGGGATAAGTGCCTCATTGTACAGGCAGATTATGCGGAAAAATAAAAGTAGTTTTCAAGTCAATACTCTTTTTTGTTTCTTTTCTATATCCATTTGTAACTTACTTAATGACTTCCCCTCGTAGTTTGATCTTCCTGGTAAATTTCATGTGAATAAAAAAAAAAAAAAGGCAACTTAAAAAAATTTCGCCTATAAGTGATTGAAATGTTCTTAAAAGCAATTTGTAAATGTATAATACTGGTCATAATCGACTTGGGGATTTATAAGATGCAAAAAATGTTGAAAAATGTTAAAAAATGCAAAAAATGTTGAATGCATTTCAGTAATTAGTTCATCTACAGCAAATATGTTAAACCGGGCCGGGTAGCTTGGGCTTTTCCTCAAGCCCCACCGTTCCAACTACCAACCTGCGCAGGGAGATTATCGGAAATTTTTCTTCGGGCAATTTTTAATTTAATGAATTTTAAATTTCGGTTTTCTTAAAATAATTTCATGGACCAATAATTGCAGATATATTTACTCTGTATTTGTTTTAAATCTGCACTTCATATGTCGCATGCTTATAAATCCCATATAATATGAGATCAAGGACGACAATAAAATGCTTGTCTCTGAAATTATAAGCATATATTTTAACAACTGTTTGATTGTAACTCATGTGCTTGCTATACAAAATATTCACTCAATTTTAGCTGTTCAAACTATACAACAAAGTCTTTTTTACACTATACAGGGTTTCTCAGAATTCATTGTACAAACTTTAGGGGAGTTAGTATGGGTGATTCTAAGTAAAAAAGTTCATATGAACATGGGTCCGAATTTGAACGATAACTGAGATATGAACAGAAATAAAAATGCCGCCACCAAGATCAACAAGTTCTGTAAAGCCTAGATTAATGAAATTTGGGGGAATAAAAGGGCACATAAGACTGTGTATACCGTTAAAATTTGATTGAATTCCAACAAGAAGTTTCCGAGTTACTCATTCAACATCATAACACGTGCTCACTTGTGAGTACTAACTAGCACTTGTTACAATTTTGACTGTAACTCGGAAACTTCTCGTTGGAATTCGATCAAATTTTAACGGTATACACAGTCTTATGTACCCTGTTATTCCTCCAAATTTCTTTAATCTAGGCTTTACAGAACCTGAGTTATTAACTTGTTGATCTTGGTGGCGGCATTTTTATTTCTGTTCATATCTCAGTTATCATTCAAATTCGGACCCATGTTCATATGAACTTTTTTGCTTAGAATCACACATACTAACTCCCCTAGAAGTTTGTACAATGAATTCTGAGACACCCTGTATAATCATCCCATCCAAACAGATTAAGTATCCTCATTTTAATGTCTATGATGTGTAAGGTTTGTAGAAACTAGTAGAAACACGCCTAACTCGTTTGTGATTCTCATAATGGGCAGTATGGGCCGCTCAACAGAGACCAGTAAGTATGAACATTTATTATTTCTGATAAATAATTAATCAATAATATTCAAATAAACATCGTGTTTCTATACAAAAAAGAGCAGAGTAGGTTCCTACGTAGTGCCATCATATGATGTCACTTATGTAACTATTCTGTACGAGAGTCATTCTGCACAATACCCGTTCAACTGTAAGTGATGTCATTCTCAAGTAGAAATCGCAAGGAGCAACCGCCAAATGGTAGCCCAACGAAAATGACAGATAAAGATCGTTGATTGCTATCATCTGTGACACAATACAATCGGAACTCTGCTGCTGTCACAATTACTCGAGAGTTCCGAAATACCATTTCAGTTGCCGCCAGTACAGTCACCATACTTCGGAAGCTAAGAACCCACTAATGGCTTCATGCCTGACTCCGTGGTACTTATTGCGATGTCATAGTATGGGGCGCATTTTCATGATTTGGTCTGCAATGATTTTCATAAATGTCTGCAATTTACCTTGACATTTTAGACAATTCTGCACTACCAACATTGTGGCAAGAGTTAAGGATTGGATCATTCTTGTACCAATATGACAATGCTCTAGTGACAATGGTCCTTGTCACGAAGAATGTATGTGTGTGCGTAAGAATGGTGTGTTAAGGAGACAGAAGTTGAAGAAATGGACTGGCCTGCACAGAGTCCTGATACACATCTCATTGAACAACTATGGGAATGCACTGGAGCGACGACTACGGGCTAGTAGACTACATCACCCAATAGTTGACTAAACTTCTCAACGCTTTTCGGGAAGAATGGAAGAAAATTCCTGAAGCTATCTGCCAAATTCTTGCGGAAAGTCTTCCTCGGAGAGTAGAAGTGTAATAAAGGTAAAGAGAGGTTCAACACTTTATTCATTTTCGTGAACTCATAGTTGCATACAAAAGCATAGGTGTCCGGAAATTTTGTAACATAGGTATCTTGCACTCAGCCTTATTTAAAAATTCATCTTGGAAAAAATTAAGTGATTAATACGTGAAAGTCATGAATCTTTTGTTATTTTATGAAAATTTTGTTTGTTTTCTCTTTCGTTCAGTAATCTTGTGTTTCTGGCCTGACTGCTCAGGAAAAATGATAAGTTTATAATTTAATTATGAACAAATAAGTGACTACTAATTTGAATATTTTTTTTAAATTACTAAACACCATTAAGAAAAGTTTTTAATTAATTTCTATTAGTATAGGATCAACAACATTTGATTTTTTTTGAAATCAAAGCGAAATCATTCAAGCATTCAGGGAGCGAGTTGTTAAAGAATCTTCTGAAATTTTTATTAAGAAATTGAACCCCATGGTAAGTATGTGATTATGGGGTTGAGGGTTATGAAGAAGAGGCGGGAGTTAAGGAAGAGAATTCCAGTTAAGTGCAACTTTATTATTTTTTTTGGCTTCGAATTGAATTCTCGGAGTTTATCTTAAATAAGCTGATTTTTTCGTTTGTAAAATTCGTTTCATAAATAGAAAATTCCGCGTCAACATTCATCGCCAGTGACGCTTATGATTTCTGTGGTTCCTGAAATCAATCCATGTTGAACGTGGAAATGCGCTCGTGATGGCCTCGAGGCGACCGGTTGACAGTTAAAGTCCTGTAATGCCAAGTAAATGTCATTTCTATAAAAATTCCTTTGAAGTCAATGTCCGTAGATATGTTTTGAAATGAGTGAAGGGGAATACAAAAAAATAAGCGTCCTCACCATAAAATTGAAAGATTATTATTAGCATTCGAGTCTTTAATTTTTTTTTTCCCCTGTGAGAGTGATTTCAGAGGCACATCCCATCCGCGCCTCACAATTGGCTCAAAGGATTCAAGCTTGGTTGCGTTTTTCTTTTAATTTTATAATAATGCTTCTCTAATGTAAGCTAATATATGCACTAAAAACTTTAAATAAATATTGCCCATAAAAGGAAAGGAATATTGTAAATAAATACTAAATATGTGTAAAATTTACTTTGAGAAAGGCACTTCCGGTCTTTTTTAAAATTCGTGCATTTTTCCAATTAATTAATCAACTTCTATTTTGTTGTATTTTAAATATAGTATACAAGTAAATGAAAAATTTGAATTGGCATTTTCTGTACACTATATGTAACAGTATTTTTGAAATAATCCTGAAACATAGTTTGCTTTTTTTATTAATGAAATAAAGCGAAAGGACAAATTCTGCGACCTGGGATCCAAAGACTATGAATATCCAACTCGCTGTTCTTACCACTGAGCTATCGCGCACATGATTACAGCAAGGCTTCTTCAACGCCTCCTTATAGACTACAAAAGTTTCTTTAGTGACCATCAATATTAGAGCATTTTCTCCAGTACATTTCTTATTATCTTACGCAGCAACAAGGTATTTTATGAATAAAGGGTTTACTGTATCGCCTCTCTTGGTTAGCTCTATCGTATCGTATAGAAACTTTTCTAACCTAACCTAACAATAAAAAATTTTTATGCATGACAGACATACAGTAAAATTTAAAACTAAATAGAATAATTACCTTAATACTGTGGATGGAAAGACTTATCAATAGGAGAAACGTGAATAAACCGCTTTTCCACAAATATTTTTTAATATACTATACATGGCCGAAATATACATTAATGTACATTAAAAATCCTCATGTTGATGTGTCTCCTATTGATAAAATTTTTTTTACATATGCTCTAGTTAAAGCATTCAGTATAGAAAAGGATGTAAGTGAGTGAAGGCTTTTTAAGTGAAAATTCTATAGCATTCCGTAAAGATAAAAAAACAAACATTTTCACATTTTTTGTGTAATCTTTGTAATAGTGATCGCTAATATCCCATCCAAATCTTAATCCTATGACTTAAAATTTCACTCTCTATGAAGTAGGATTTCATATCCCTTAATTGTTATTGAAGACCTTCATTAAAAGTTATTAAGTAGATTACCAACGAGGATCAACCGCAAAAGACTCGTTAACAATCTTGGCCAAAAAATACTGGACCACGTTGATGATTTGTATGTTTTGGATAAAAATAAACTACAAATTCTGTATGAATATATTATTCATTTTTTAAAATTAATATAGTATACGTCCACTCTTAGATTTAACTATAGCAGGTATCCTCTTATACCCTGTTTTTTGTTGTTGTTTTCTTTTTAGGAATGCACCAGTCAAAAAAACGTTTCAACCGACTATTTTTTATCCCTGTTGCAGTCTGTGCTAATTCACATTCACACAAAGAACTATGTAACCGCAACGAAAAAGTCGGAAACGGCCTTTCTCAATAGCAGCTGGCAAAACTCACTTGCATATATTTTGACGGGTTGCATTGTTAAAAAAAAACCTGTATAGAAATACTCCTTACTAATTTCCGACACTCGTCATTTTGTATATCATCATTTTTGTTGGACCGCGGTCTGAATCTTTCTTTTGATGCGATACTTTGCTCCCGGATCTTGCGCTTCAGAATGCGCCAAAGATGCTCGCTTGGGTTGAGATTTGGTGAGTGGACAGGGCACTATAAAACTCAACCCCATGCCTTCAGTTAGTTGCAGACGTATGGCATGGGGTATTTTACTTTCTCTTGCTGGAATTTTACGTTCTCTAAATTTGTGTCGCCAAAAATCTTTATAAGTGATGGTTGCAGATTTGTCTCCAGCATAGAAATGCATTTGCATTAGTCTTGCATCCCTCACGTATAAATATTTTCCCTGTGCCATCAGCCGCCATACAGCACTCTAATCATTATGTTGGTCCTGTGTATTTTTCCCATAGGCACAAAGCAATGATTTTCCCACTCGGTGGCTAATTACATAGGACCATGCCAGGGATTCTAAGTATCTGTAGCTTGTTAAAAATCAACGTTATTTCCATAGATCTTACATTTTGTACCGAAAGGATGGCGAATAATTGAAATCTTTGTGAAACATTTTCAAGAAGGCAAAATAAGCTTCGCCTAGTAGATTCGTCAAACCAGACATTTAATCAGTCCTCCTACGTGAAGTGTTGATGTTATGAAACCCATCCGAGATAAAACTTTGTAGCAGTTATAGTTATTACATATTTTAGGTCACAAACGCCTAGGTACAGACCGAGTCCGCCTATGCCTATGGAAGGCGCAAGCCCTCCAGGGCAAATATAGCTGGTTATGGCGGATCAAGAAGTATTCCCCAGTTTTACATTTTTAACATGCTGATGACGACAATTATATGAACGATAAATGCAATATCACCTTGTGCAAAAATGATTTGCTTAAATTAGGAATACTTCGTAGACTACTGTTCTGAATCCCGTTGAAAAATATGCCTCTTTGGTCCACACGGAGGCATATTTTTTTCCTATAAGGAATTCAGTTATCTTATCAGATGTTTAAATAGTGTTTATATTTTGGGGAATAACCCATGTACTTGTTCTCTTGGTTTAATTCTTGTTCCAAAAACAGCATGTTTACGACATCTAAATTGCGCTCTTTGAACTAATGAGTGAACCGTTACCGTTTTTATGAGGGTTTTTTTTTAAAACAGCTGTGTGAGCATAGCTGAAGGTCGTATTTTAAAAGGTTCTGTAGTATAATCTTTTGGTTAGCTGACTTCGAATTTAGTATGAACTAGCAAAGGTACCCGGCATTGCCCGGGATAATTACACTTGTAGGTAAGCAGAACAATCTCAAAAAATTAAATTAAATTTTGCAATATCTTAAAAATAAACAAATGAAAACGCTTAGAATTAATACAGTAAAAATTCTTAATGAAAATTCGAAAAAAATTTTTTTAAAGGCTCACAATGGATGGACCTCTCCAAGGATGCCACTGGTAGTCTAAATAATTTTATTCACGTAATCTTACTTCAGATGTACACTTGATGTTGTTGCAATTTCCACTCTTCTCTTGATGTGTTGAAGCAAAACTTGGCCATTCATCACTTTGTGTAGTCTAGCGGTCGCCGATTCTTCTATTGACATGCTTACCAGTTGTTCAGTACACCACGGAGCTAAAGGAGTGCTTCCTCTGTCGTCTTTCCACTCTTTCTCAATAGTCTGCTAACTCTCCATTATCTCCAGTTACTGATCATTTTTAAAGATTTTCAAGAAATTTTTAAGTACTAAGAACTCTCTTTTCTAAGAAAAGCCTGAATAACAGGAATTCTATGCATTGTTACAAATTGAAACTTATCCATATTGCATCATCATTTTATGTTCATTGTTACAATTCTTGGAAAGGATTGTTTTATCATTGCATCATTTTGTGCTCATTGTTATTGGTGAATTGCGCGTTGATACCATTGTTGATGCGAACACGACGGGCCTATTGTTGCACAAACTTTGCCATGCATTGTTGGTCATGAGATATTTCTCATTAATATGCCTTGCCATAACCATGAATATCGATTTTTTTATCGATATTTATTATTTTTCCGAAATCTGAGATAGTGACCTTCCGCATGCTTTGAAGGTTAACTATGCAAAATTTCATCAAGATCGGAATAAAACTGTAGATTTGTATAAAAAACAAACAAACCCACAAACATCCTTCTTTATATATATATAGAAGACTAGCAGAGGACCCGGCGTTGCCCGGGATAAATACGCTTGTAGGTAAACACACACACATACACAAAGAAACACACACTTTACCCAATCGTCTGAACGCTTGTTAGGGAGCTGAAGGAAGACACGTTTACCTACTTTTCCTCATCGAGAGAGACTGCCCTATCTATATCGTCTATTATATCCATT
>JAHWFO010017072.1:2111472-2127710 GCA_023313115.1 Rhysida immarginata
TTGGTGAATTGCGCATTGAGACCATTGTTGATGCGAACACGACGGGCCTATTGTTGCACAAACTTTGCCTTGCATTGTTGGTCATGAGATTTTTGATCCTTGCATAGCATTGGTGCATTGCGTGTTGACACCATTGTTGAAACCTATTGTTGCACAAACAGTTCCTTGCGTTGTTGGTCTTGAGATATATATTGTTGGTCGGTACAGAGTGTTTGTGAATTGCGTGTTGATACCATTGTTGATACCTATTGTTGCACAAACTTTGCCTTGCATTGTTGGTCAAAGTAGAAACAAACCCACGAACATTCTTCTTTATATATATAGATAGATACACTTGAACCAATGGGATTTATTTTGGAGAAGGAAAAATGGTTCAAATATTTACCTCTAGGGGAATAAATAACACTTTATTGATGTGAAAAGGAATACAATAAAGCAAGAACACATGCAAGTCACAAGAGATTTTCAATATGATTCCCCTTACCATGTATCCACTGAACACAACCTTCAAAAGCCAACCTGGATTCACTTTCGGTGAACGTGTGACTTATGTATTTGGAAAACGAAAGCTGACCATTCTTCTGTCACCAAAATGAGTCGGAAGCAGCGCTTTATTGATGTTATTATATGCGGAGATGCAAGATCTTGCATGAAAATTGTGATATCCAGTGCTAGTCTTGACGTGTTGGAATCAATTTGCAGATTTTTTTGACGTTTTGAAAAAGATCCATACCGCTATTCATTGACAAAGCAGAAAACGGAACCGCAGTACCGATTTCCTCGAAAAAAAAAATGGGCTAACAATAATCGTTGCTGTATTAAAAATCTTTTGGGGAATGAATCAACATTTCTCATAGTGCACATGGATTTCCGCTTATACAGATTCTACAGTGTTGCAGGTTACAATGCCATTTGTTGCCTTAGCCACAAAATTTTGAACTATCTTTTTTTCCCTTTGCCAAAAAAATATTACATTGCTTCAAAAGTATTCATATCAAAGAAACAGGAGACACAAGATTCACTTGATCACAAAAACTTGACATCTCTGTCAATAAATGCCAACTTTCTGTGGTCAAGTGGATCTTGTGTCTCCTGTTTCTTCACGCAATAAATAACCACAGCTCCAGAGGTTTATTTCTACTTATTTATTCATACCAAATTTGAAATTATTCTGAATAGATCCTACTATACAGCCTTTCAAAGTGTGAACTTTAATTATGCTCACTCTGGAGATGAGGATGAATTTTGTGGTCTCTTGTCCATGAGTGATTTGCACCATGAAGTCTTTAAGCATTTCAGATTTTTGCCATCTAACCTATACCGGGTTTTGCAAAAGTTCTATTACACATGTGAGGACCATATATGTGTGATGCAGTTAGCCACGGCTTTTATTGTCAGAATTGATATTGATGTGTACACAATGCATCTGTGGACAGTCATCCGGCTGACGTTGAGCTGCTTAGCGATGTCAGACTTGTTGTGGCCCGCGCGAAGGAGCGCAGTGATCTTAGGCGCGGTCTAAAGGCCCGACAAACGTTACGGATGTAGTCTTTCTTCATGGCGGTTCACACGCGGTTCACAGATGCTTTCAGCTGGTCGACGTTGCTGTGACGGATCTTGCCAGCCTTGCTCTCGATATGCGCCCACACGCTGTAGTCAAGAGGGTTGAGGTCGGGCGACTGAGGCCAAAAGTCCTTCGACCAGAAGTTCACGTTTGACCCCAACCACTCTTGAACGGTCTTGGCACTGTGGGCCTGTTGAAAGACGTAGTCCGCATTCCTCGTCACCTTTTTCACCCTGGGCAGAACGTTCTTGGTCAAGATGTCCTTTTAGTCGGCCGCGGTAAGCCTGTAACCGGTCGGGAACCGGATTGGCGGCATTTTCATGCCATTCGACGCCGAGCATCATCACTGAGGCCGGATGCTTGGTTGTAGTCACGTAGCGGACCTCAGAGATGTCCTGGCCGAAGTTGGCCACGCGATCGTTCTGCTTGTTGACGACCGTGTCGACCGAGAAGGTTTTTTCATCAAAAAAAAATGACAATGCGATTGACATGGCTCTTCAAGTCTTTGAGAAGGCGACGACAGCGCTCCCGACGTTTTTCTTGCATGGCATCCGTCAGCAAAGGTCTTTCCACGCGCCTCAAACTCTTTCCACACTCTTCCTTGATGGCTCTGGACACCGTGGCCACAGAAATCTTTTTCTTTGCGAACTGTGTCATTTTGAGAGTTGGGTCACCTTCGAAGGCTTTTCTGATAACCAGACGATTGATAATGCGAAGTCTGCCTGCACGTGAGCGATCTTTGAAGCCTTCCCCTTTCTTCAGCCTCTCTGCGACTCTGTGGACAGTCATCTGGCTGACGTGGAGCTGCTTAGCGATGTCAGACTTGTTGTGGCCCGCGCGAAGGAGCGCAGAGATCTCGATTCTGTTACGTTCCATCGCAATATCCTTGCAATCGAATCGCATTCATTCCACCTATATACGTTTACATTATGGTATGCCCACGTCTTCACCAGTACCTGTCCGTGGATACTTTCACCCCCCGATATCGACGCATCCATAGGTGTAACAGAACGTTTGCAAAACCCGGTACTTATCATGTAGTGAGTGAATGTTGCTAAGAAACAAGGCAATACTTTCAGAAATGGTAATATTGGCTAGGGTGTACCTGGATTTTTAGTACAGTTTCTGCGGTGGCCTAATTTGGCAAATTAGTAGCCCTCCTCTTTCAAGTAGCCAGGATTTTTTTATTTAAATTGTATAAGGGTCGTACAAATTAAAACGAAAATTATTTATTTTATCCAAAGTGTATACAAAGAATTTAAAAATACTCTCCAAATGCGTTAAGGCATTTATCCCACTGTGTAACAAGGCGTGGAATTCCTTTATGGAAAAAGTCTTTCGGCTGCGTGTGGAACCATTCCAAAACCTCTTCCTTCACTTCGTCGTACTACTGCAACCTGCGGTCTTTCAGATGTGTCTTGAGATCCTCACACACGTGAAAGTCACATGGGGATAACTCAGGGCTGTAAGTTGGATGCTGCATTGCTTCCCAGTTGAATTTTTTGATGAGGTCTACCGTTGCTTTCGAGGTGTGAGGACGCGCGTTGTCGTGGAGAAGAAGACTCCTTCTGTAAGAAGTCCAGGACGCTTGCATTTGATGGCCGCGCGCAATGCCTTCAATGTTTCCCCATATCGTGCTGCGTTAACTGTGGTGGCTTTTACAAGAAAGTCCAGTAAAATCGGGCATTTGCGATCAAAAAACACGGTCAACATCACCTTCCCCGTGCTGTTTGCGATTGGTTTTGATTTTTTCGGGGGTTTTGTTGTTTGGACGAAGCTATCACTAGCAGAGCTTCGAAGCGCGAGCTATCGTTCTTTCTCACGTGATGCAACACTTGCAACCTATTGTTCAATTTGTACGTGGGGTTTCGCAATTGTTGAAAACAAAATCTTACGATCCTACACGTCGTCTTTTTTTGCCCACACACAAAATTTCGTTTTCATTTGTACGACTCTTATATTTT
The DNA here is from genome assembly GCA_023313115.1 of Rhysida immarginata. Lineage (NCBI taxonomy): Eukaryota > Metazoa > Arthropoda > Chilopoda > Scolopendromorpha > Scolopendridae > Rhysida > Rhysida immarginata. The sequence goes on from JAHWFO010017072.1 coordinate 2,115,001, forward strand.
GAAAAGGAAAGATGTTCCCTTAAAATAATGAAACGTTTTAAATTTAAATTAATTTGTACTCATTTCTAGAAATGTTTGAACAATTTGTCCGTTAATAATAGAAACGGGTAAACGTTAAAAGCAACCAGTTGAGAATGCGTCAGCTTGCATTACCAAAACGAGCTTAAAGTTCGTAAAATTTTACATTTTCAGTTTAATTTAATCGATAATGACAAAGATATAGAGGGTCGTTCTTTCAGACATTCCTATTCTACTTTTTTGATGATCTTTAAGAATCCAAACACCAGTTGTTGTTGTTGTTTTTTTGGTTTTTTTTGGTTTTTTGTCGTTACTGTACGACGTCGTTAATAACGACATTTTTGTGAATTCAAGGCTTAATTCCATTTATTTCCTAGATAAACCAATTTACAAAGAAAATGTCCCTGCTTTAGGGAAAGCAATTAAAAGCAAAATATGAATTGGGTAAAAGAATTTTCCAGTATTTCTACCACAGATTTCAGTAAAGAACTTTTTAAGTTCGTTGAAAATGGCAGTGAAGGACTCTTGTGGTCATTTCATAACTGCAGTTTCTGGATATGTTATCGTATGAATTATTTCATTGACACTTTTAGAACATTATAGGACTAAGTAATAAGTTAGATGTTAAATATACTAAAAAATAAAGCGAATACCATTTCCACAAATAAAAGTTTACTGTAAATATGTACATTTCGGGGACTACAAAGTAATGTAAAACTTGTGGAATTGTTTTTGTGGAAAACGTGTATTCGCTTTATTCTTTAGTTTATTATACCCACAATTTAGACACCTCCCCCCCTCCCGTATTCTGAGGTTAAATATAACTTGATTACCAATCTAAGCTCACTAGAACAATATAGACATGCTCTAATAATGATTTTTGTGATACGTAGTAATCTATTTTTTAATGTACAATTTAAATTGGTTATTTTAAAAAATGTTTATATATTTTATGGAAAAAAAATCACATTATTTTATTTTTCTGAGTGCATCTACATTTAGGACTGGAGTTGTCACTAAGGGTTTCCGTTAAATATTTTTAAATTTGGCGAAGTGTCAGTGAGTCGCGTAGCTATGTAGAACAAAAGGGAACATCGGTTGTTTTTTATTTATCCGTAATGTTTACTTTAGAGCGGTTAAAAACAAATAAATAAACGGGATAAAGAGAGGTTTCATTTTGTTTTTGTTTATTTCTCTCAAACACTTGTCTGTTGCCTTATTTATATTTCCACTAATTGAATAAAAATATTCAGGTCATTAATCTTGATGAACTCATTCGCTCTCTTTCTCTTGGCAAAAGGCGCAATAGTTGAGTGAGAGAAACAAGTAAAGATGCTCTTCAGGTTTCTTCTCTTCGAAGAGGAACAAAATACACATAAACGCAGGAAGAAAAAAAATTATGGGGAGACACTACTGTCGTTTGGAATTTCGAAAGGAAGAGACTCGGCAATGAATCAAGACGGTAAAGGAAGACGACGGTGTTATCGATGCGCTCTTCTCTTTGAATTTCCTCACACTCACCATTGTCTTGAATAAAGACACAAAGAAAGGAAGCGGAACGGCACTAATTTGTTTAAAGAAAAAAGGAAAGAGGAAAAAACCGCGAAAGCTAATAAATTGGCATGAAATGATTTCGCTTGTTCTAATGAGCTACAAAAACATAGGGTGTTAATTGAATTGAAAAGTTGTTGTTTGAAATGGTTTCTTATAGCGTATAACCAAGAGCTCTTGGTATAAAGTTTGGATCGACACAACATCATAGTACATGATAGTACAGGCATTTTTTTTTTTAGCTATTATCGCTCTACGTATGTTAAATAATTTTCTTCCTATTGAATTGTTTTTGTGAATGAAATATCGTGGAATGTCGTTCTAAACATAATTAATGTAAAGGAAAATGCTTCCAACTCCTCCCACTTTCGAAATCCAGCACGAATGCTTCGGATTCTCCAGACACTTGGAAGGGAATAGGAAAACATCCTAAAAACTAACGCAACTCTATGAATGAGGCAACCTTATTTTTCTAGACTTCTGTAACATCTTTTTCATTTAGAGAAAATAATATTACATTCATGTTGACGAATATTCAAAACATTAGGAATTCCTCTGATTAGTTATTCTTACTCTTTAAACAGAACTCTCAGTTTTTAATTACATCTCAATTGCGAAATAAAACTTGTTCATATGTTGCAGTTAAAACGGCTAAAATATTCATCAAATTGTGTGTGTGGAATCTTTTTTTTTTCGAAGCAGAAATATTTAAAATAACCCAACTCTTCACCGTAATTTCATTCCGAAAAATAAGAAATTAAAACAAGGAGGATGCTGAAAATTAAAAAAAAAATCAAAAAATGCACCATTATCTCTTAAATTTGTAATTTAATATTCTCAGTGGTAGATGAAGTAATTACAGCAACCGAAACGCATAGAAAACCATACGTCTCCTCCTTGACGTTATCTTTTCTCTGAAAACATTTTAAAAGAGGGGGGAAAACATTGAACTAGAATTTTACACGGTTGTGAACGAATCAGACGAACAAAGACCTCTGGCTCGAAAGGATGTTTACTTTGAAGGTTTTTTTAGGTAGAATACTTTTTTTGTTCAAAACTATTAAGTTACCTTGCGCATGATCTGATGAAGGAGAAGGGTTTCACTTTCACAATTAGCATTTGGGTTGGGGAGGAACATCTGCCTTGGATTCCAAGACCGACAGATGGAAGCCATATTTACACGGAATCTCCGAACGGGGAGGATGGAACTGGCTTCTTTTTGAAAACGAGGATGAATCCTCTCCGGTTTCACTCAATAGATAAATAAATACATTGCAAACATCCTCTTACCTGCCCATTTAATTGGATATTTGCGAATCGGCTGTTTAAGACTGCCATTTTATACTGCCTATTTTCAATTGTCCAGTAACATTTTTAATAAAGTTAATTAGTATAATTCCTTTCTTAATATATAAGAATTCGTTATGTAGGAAATGGAAAGGTAAAATTTATAAAATAAACTTTGATATTTAGGAATCACAGAAAGAGAAAATATTCTATGGTTTGTGAGCCATAATTTGTTTAAATTAGTAACATTATTTTTTTGCGATTTCTGGACATTGCCAATGTAATTGCAATAAAAGAAAACTAAAAGCATTTCGTAATTAGAATGCTTTTTGAAACTTAAAGTTAAAATGGTTTTTAGAAATTGATAATGTTAATATAATGTACAGGAGTTGTACAGTTTATTTATATATTTGTTTTCATTAATCATTTTGGATTAACAGCATTTTCTTTTCTTTTTAAAAGTAAATGTTCAGATATTTATATCGAAAGCCATTGTCTTTATTTTACTACTTCAAGCAAGAATAATCATCACGGATAATACGGAATGTTTACAGTACACATTAATCGATTCTTGTGTAAATTATAATTTTTCTATTACAAACTTAAGATCACAAATCAGCGACCTGACAATAAAATAGCAATATTTTAGCTGCAATAAGATTTACGAGGATCAGTCAAATGAAAACTGGAAATATTTTTTTACAGCTCCTTTATTACAGACAGAGTTGGAACAAGTACGCTATTTTTCAATGTAGTCCCCCTGCTTTTCGATGCTTTTCCGCCAACGAGTCGGGAGGGCATGGATATTTCGGGAAAAAAAATCTTTTGGCTGCGCGTGCAGCCACTCAAGCACCGCCTGTTTCTCCTCCGTGTCGGTCGCGAACTTGTGGCCACCTAAGGAAAGATGCCAAAGATGTGGAAGTCGGAGGGCGCGAGGTCGGGAGAGTAAGGAAGGATGGGGGAGGCACTCTAGACGCAAGTCCTGGATAGTCGCCACGGTCGCACGAGCTCTGAGGTCGCGCGTTGTCATGCTGGATGAGAACAACTGTTGAGAGGAGTCCGCGGCGCTTGGTGAGTATAGCAGTTTTCAGAATGTCACGCACCAATTCACTATACATGGGCGTAACCAGGATTTTACATAAGGGGGTTCGGTGGGGGGGGGGGATGTTAAATACTTTTTTAGTAGAAACAAAGAAAAACAAATGAGCTTAAACAGATCAGAGAAATAAAGGGAGTTCGTCCGAACCCCCCGATCCCCCCCGTAGTTACGCCCCTGCTATAGGTGGCACTGGTCACCGTCTTGTCCTTATTCATGTAATTTCCACTATGGGATCCTTGTGGTCCCACGACCAGGTCAGCATCACCTTTCCTGCGGATGGCTGGCTTCCGACCTTTTTCGGCTCTGGTGATGTCGAGTGCCGCTATTCTTTACTGGATCGCTTGGTCTGTGGTTGGTAGTGATGGACCCAAGACTCGTCTCCAGTCACAATCGGCTCCAAAAAGGTGCCAATTTCAAGTTCGTAACGGCGCAGCAGTTCCTGGCAGGCATCGACTCGCCTCTCCTTCATTTCGGGCGTCAGCCGACTAGGGACCCATCTTGCGGCCACTTTCCGGTATTTCAGCTCATCATGGACAATATGCTGAGCAGAGCCATGGCTGACCTGTAATGCCGTTGCAATGTCATCGATGGCGACCCGTCTATCCTGCAGAATCATCTCCTCCTCCGCTGCAATCGCCTCGGCTGTCACAAGACGATATGCCTGGCCTTGGCGCGTCCGCCAAACTTGTTGTGCCGCTGCTAAATTTCTTACACCATTAGTGCACCTGAGTCTGCGATACACATGCAGCACCATACAGTGCCAACATGCGTCGATGGATTTCTATTGGTTTCGTGACTTCACGGTGTAGGAAACGGATCACTCTACGATGCTTTTCTTTGGTGCGTTCCAACAGAGGGGCCGCAATATTGGAAACACCCGTATGGCGCCGCTGGGTCACGTGCGAGCACGTGACCAGCGCCAATTTTTGGCGGGAGAGCCCACCCGCATGCGTACCAGGTCTGATAGCAATGAGAGCGGCTTTCGATATTCTACTACGGTTTCCCGGTTTTCATTTGACTCAACCTCGTATATATTTTTCCCAAGATTTACACAAAACTTCCCGGATTAACCTCCCTCCTCCGAATATGGATTCGGAGAAATTCGGTTAATAAATACTGATTTTGTGTTCCTGAGGGGATCTTTGTGTTATACCTTGTTTACCTCTGTATCATATAAACCGAGGATGTCACGGTAAATATGGGAGTTATAACGTTAGTTCGATAATACATGGCGTTAACTTTGGCCTTTGACTCAACTCTGTGTAAAGTTAACTTGCCGTTGTAGCTGTATTCCGCCACGATAATTGTATGTAAAGCTGAAAAAACTGGAGAAAATCTTTAAAAACTATTGTTCTTTTATTGGAGACTGGCGGAAAACGGAACCGGACAAAAACCACGTCAGAGGTAAAGCCCACCATTACCGACCAAAAACTCCAACTCCCGCCGGACAAAATTTTATTCTTAAATTTCTCTTCTGGTTTGTTGAAGTCTATAATTTATTAATTTTACAAATTTAGAGTTTTATTTACACATCTTAATATATAAGAAAGGAATGCTAATTTAAAAAAACAAAAAATTTTTTTATGAAAATCATGAAAAATATTATTAAAATTTTTAATGCAGAGAAATCGATTTTTTAAAAAGTTTATTAGAAAAAAAATTAATTTTATGGAAACAATACAATATATTCTTTAATGAAAACCATGCATTTATATCCCAAGAACGGATTTCATTATGGGTATTGTATTACTGATTGACAAATTAATTGAAAACATAATAAACACTCCTCACTGAAAAAATAAAAAGAAGAAAGAAAACGCAAATCCTTAAGAAGAGTTTAATACAAACTTATATGTACGGGGTGTTGCAGATAACTACAGGGCAGTATAACGGGAAGCCTAACCGCTCGATTGCAGGGGCTGGCTCGACATCAAATGATAATTGGGTAATTTTATCAAAACATGACAGTTTTGACGTTCACCCCCCCTCCCGACTGTGGAAATTGCTGGCTGCTGCAGGCCACCTTCATCTCCCTCCATTCTGCCAATCGACCGAGCTGGCCCCTGCAATCGAGCGGGTAGGCTTCCCGATATACTGCCCTGTAGTTATCTGCAACACCCTGTACATTTCGCAGACTATGTCAGCTTCTTCAGCAAGACACTTGAACAATCAATCCGAGTCATCAAACTACTGGACTCTCAAACTACTGGACTCTCAAACTACTGATTTTTAAACACTCCTCAAGCACAGAAATGGTCTCATCATCGCTGTCAAATCGCCTCCAACTAACTAGGAAATCTTGCAAACTTATACTTGAGTGTTTCACATCAAATTGAAATATGTTACTCACCTAAAGCACGAAAGTCAAAATAAACCGCGAAAACAAAAAAATCGAGCGCACTTAACCATACTATGACTCCAAAGCCGTACAAAGTCTATCTATGTGCGCTCAACTTTTTTCAAGTATCAATAGTAGCTTTAGGCGAGTAACATATTTCAATTTGGTGTGAACCTGTGAGGTACAGGTTCTCATGGTTCCCTAATAAGTGTTTCTTCATTTTCCTAAATAGGATGAACTTATTAGGTGCAATATCTGGTGAATAAGGCGGATATGGCAAAGTTTGTTATTTGATAGCGATGATGAGGCCATTTCTGCTGTTGAGGAGTGGTTTTCCAAGCAGAAGAGAGACTTTTACGGTGACTGCATTTGACAGGTGAAGTATGTGATTTATACAGCGACTATGTAGGTGCCCCTACCAAATTTGGCTGCAGTACGATCATGCATTCTATCCAAAAGTACAAACCTTTGATCGCCCTCATACTAAATAATACAAACAGAAAGCGAACTAAGTAAAATAAATCCGATATTATCTCCATAAGAGAAAACTGTTGTCTTTAATGACATTATTTGAAAAACTGGAAGGAAAAATTCTGCGACCTGGATTCGAACCAGGAACCATACAGTGTCTGCGATAGCCCAATTGGTAGAGGGTCGAGCGTGATACTGATGGTTCCTGGTTCGAATCCAGGTTGCAGAATTTTTCCTTCCATTTTTTCAAATAATATCATTACCTGACGTTTGGAGAATTAGCTCCGGTTCTTATTCATTATTTCTTATGTTGTCTTTAAGGCTGAACTAGGTTAAACAGCGGAGAACACGCAATCAAGTTTGAAGAATCTAATAATTTTGATAAACCGCGTAAGGGGCCGTCCAAAATCATGTTACGTAAAATGGTCCATTTTAACTCACCCCCCCCCCCTCCGCTTTTTTTTTTTCGAAAAAGCGTATAGTTTTCAAAGGGTTTAGTTTATTAGAAAATGTAGCAAAGTTACAGGGGAAAATTAAACTTTTGAAACGTTGTTGAAGAAACATCGTATTTCATGAGATTGTTGCAATAATATGTGGCAAGATAGAAACAATAACTTTTACATATGAACCTATGAGGTTAAAAGTCTTTAATGGCATATGGGAAAATATCAAAACGCAAGTCTTCCCGATAAAAGGGAAACATAACGGTGCAGCATGACATTCTTGGTGAAATGAGATTCTTTGGACACAGTAAGTAGCATATACTCTACTACTGTTGAAAATTTCATCAGTTTCTAATCAGCCAATCAAAAGAAATCAAGTGGTTTGAATACAAACAGATTTTCTAAAGTACCAAATGATGAGAAGACTTTCAGCAAGAAGCGTGAACGGCCTGTAATAAGCAATAATCGAAGTATGCATCATATGTAGAGTCGAAGTCATCTATAATCTGCAATACCTGCAATGTATCTTTGTGTCTAAACGCTAAAAAGAATTGTTTTAACAAATTTCATAGTATAGAAATGTTCAATGTGCAAAAAACCTTATGTTAATATATGTATTATGTTTGTTTTACTTTTTAAAATATTACATCTCTATGGTGAATGATTGTTATGAGCTTTTGGGACAACTATGTTGAGATATAAAATTAGACTTATATTAAATTTTATAAAAACATTCAAAGATTTTTGTGATCCATGCTAACAATAATTCTGTAATTAAAATTCTGCCGCAAAGGGGTTAAATTCTTTTGCTAACATGATCTCGCTATTCGTCGTTTTTATTTTAACCATCCCATAAATTTCGAGCCTCGGAAAAAGCATTATGTAATGCGAGACCTTAACCTCCCCATCCCTCAATAACGCTGCCCAAAATCCTCTGCTCTCTTCAAGCATTATGAAATTTATGGACGGTCCATAAATTAATTTAATATCTTTTTGTCGAAAACATGAACTCGTTCAATAAAGTTGGCAGACGTTGACGGATTAGGAACGTCCAAATTTACAATAAGCCAAGTGTTCCTTCCAATTTGTATTGATGGTGCTTTGCTCTGCTCTGAATACTCAAACTAATCTCAAAAATATCGGATTTTATGCATCGGTCTAGTCAGTAGTTAACGTAAGGTATTGAAATTTTCGAAAGTCAAATGAAGATTGTGAGCTTTAAAATAAGCTTTTTAATCCCTTAACAAAGGGTCTCATTGAAGGAAACCAGAAGGGATATCATTGATTAAAAGGGTCTCATTGATCTTCATAGGCTCTCCCTCATTTATCAAAACCGTCTTCATCTCTTCTTTAGAATAGAGGGTCTGCCCGGTTTGGCATACAGCCCCTTCATGAACTCACAGACGGCGTTCAAGCGGTCTGCTAAAACCGTAACCAACTTGGTGTTTTTTAAATACGTGATCAACGTTGACTGATTATCTTCTCCGTTCACCCATTTCTAACTATTATGACAGTTCTGAAATTTTTATCATAATAGGAACACCCAGTTACTGTACTTAAAACATTGCCAAAATACTTCAGAAAAAAATAAGCAAGAAATAACGAGATCGCGATTAAAAAAAAATTAATACGGAAAGAAATCAATGTTAGAAATATAAATTGGAGGATTCGCTTATCGTATTTTTATTCAGTTATCCTGTCACGATGTTCAGTAAAATCTGCAACGTTACAAATGTTGGACGGAGATATATGAAACTATGTGACAGCCGTAGTCCCATTTTCAATGGTGAAAATTTTTATCTTGTGCTAAAAAATTTGTATTGTCATAACTTCAACCAGAATGTTCCAAACCTGTTTATTATTGACTCCTTGTTCATCTTTAATTTACTTGCGGTCAATTTGAAGATCTATCTGCAGTCATCTACAATAAGTTTTCTCCACCAATTCTTTGAGCTCTCCTCTTGTAAACGCTAAACACAGTAAAATGTTTATTTTTCGGGATAGCTTCGTCCCTCTAAGTGCTTAAGATTGCATGGGTTTTATGTCGGGGTTCTCCTTCAGCTTTACACACAAAAATATTTGTTCTATTTTGGGATTTGGCGGTGGTTCGACAAGATTCATAAAGTACCTCCATTACGAAACGGATGTCATTCTAACTGTTGATGACTAGTGAGATTGCGTATATTTCGATCCATCCCTGGTGCACCATCGTTACATTCTACTTACTTTGCAAATTTTCATTTTTTTCGCACAGTTTCATTACTTTCTTTCCGTATTGTATATAAATAACAAATTATTTATATTGGAAGAAGTTATAAGAATATCTCAATAGCTGGTGAAAAGTGCAGTCAATAATTGATAAGCACTGTTAATGTAAATTTAAGAGTCACAAATATATATCATGGTTTTATTATGAATATTTAAAGCACAAAATGCATACTATACGGATTGTCCGCTGAAAGAAATTTGGATTATTTAACTTATTGAATTCCGTTGTTGCGTTTATTTATTTATTTATGCAGCAATGGAATAATCATTGCATATTGGAGCAAACAGCTGACTATGTTTATGAATTTTAATTATCAACATCATGCTTCAAAGAACAACGGCTTTCAAGAGTCAAACGGGAATAGTTCTCTGGCTAACTAATCGGCTTAAAGGTGTGCTCAAGCTAATTCTTTAGCTATTGATGAAGTAGGATGAAGCAGACAACTTGATATTTTATTGCTTTTCGTTTGAGAAAATCAGTACCTGATAATTAATCCGTTATGCATCATTAACAGTTTACCAAAGATCAGTCTAGAACCTAACTACAAGCCGTCAAGAGATAAGACGTCTGAATTTTCCGCCTGTAGATTTTCTTTAACTCGTATAGGAAACTGAAACCAATACGTGCGCCTTTCGGCGACTGTATCATCCTTTGCTACGTTCATCTAAGAGACTGTATCATACGTTCCCTCGTCTCTTTATTTGCCCTTTTTCGACATCCGAGATAGAAGGTCCAAGATGTAATATTTTAAATCCTCAACAAGAAAGAGCTTTATTTCTCCTTTCCTCGGGGGGAAGAGATATAGAGAGAGAAAAGTGAAATGACGTCGTCGGCTGTTTTCAAACGTTGAAGGTTTCTTATTTAAAGGATTTCGAACCTTTTCCCTGTCTGCTTTAACCTTGGATTCCACAACCACTCTCTTTTGCAAGTTGACTGACTGTCTCCTTTGAGTTCGTTTAGCTCATTGCGTCATTGTAAACCGTCTTTCAGACCAACTTAGGGTGTTGTTGTCGTTATTCTTCGCCTTTCAGATAAAAAAGTTAAAAATAATTTTGTAAAAGAGAACTGTCTACATCTGGTTCTGTTTTTAGAGCATTTGCTTGACAGAAACAGATAGTGCTTTGTATGTTCTCTTACCAGTCTCTTAAATCGTTATAATGGTCTCTAATCGTTATAATAGGCGAAAGTGTTAAATCGAACGCTCATAAATCACCTGCTGAGTTGAAATATTGTATTGCTATTGTGATCTTACACATTGGATTCAACCCGTCTGTGTGCCAGTGAAATTAATCAAATTCATAGTCAACGTTCCTCCTACTCCAGCACTCAATGATAGTTATGATACTCTTCAAAATTATGGAGGAAAGAAAACGATTCGCTTGGGGTTATTCGTCATAAAGCTGATGCATTAACTTTTAAAGCGGTTTTAAAAGAAATAAACTAGCCATTCATAAATGTATATGATGGAATGAATGTAGTTTCAAAAACCATCTGGAATTTTTTTTTGGTCTCTATCTGCATTTAAAATTTCGTCTAAACGGAACGTATTGTCTTGAAAAAGCCTCGTTAGGGTCGTTTTCCGATGGAATCGGCGTCTAGAGACTCTTGTAATGAAGCGGCTTCGCTCCATAAGAGGAAATGCTTTTAACGCACGTGGCCATGAAGCACCAAATATTATCCCTCCTTCCTCACTCCTCCTCCCCCTTCCTTACAGAGCAGCACGAGAGAGTTTTTTTGTCAACCGTCTCATTTCACATCCTCCATAGGAAAATAGGTGAAAAAAAAATATTAAGCACGAGAGAGCTTTTTTTTTTTTTAATTATATTTAATTGTAATGATAAACAGTGTAACATCTATATAATGATTTGATCAGACATGCTACGCTTCATATCTGTAAAATTCTTATAGTTTTCTAATAATTGATGAGAATTTTATTATAAGAAAATATTGTGCTGTAAATTTATTAAAGGACATTATTTTTCCAGTTGATGAACATAGTGAAATTGGTTGAGAAGACCATTTCATTGGTGAAGGGTAAACCATTTCTATAATTCTCTCAAGTTTTTTTTTTATCTATTTAAAAAACTGAGAGAATTATAGAAATGAAGAATTATAAGATAATTTAGAAAAGAGCGAGCTTGATTTTCATAAAAAAAAATCCTCTTGCTTCCTGTAAAATTTTTTATAATTGTAATTTTTTTGCCATGGAATCTGCATTTTTAGTTATTTTTCTTCCGGGAAAAAAAGAAGAGGCGATCCCTACAATGCTGCTTAAAAGCCTTGTTCAGGCGTTCAAACAGGAAGCGTAACGGACTGTTGACGACCCAGCGGAAGGAGTGGCATATGGTAGGGAATCCACTGATGGACAGTGAGAGCATTGCAAGGGTCCCATCCTCTTGTTACTGACAGGGTGATTAGGTTGAAAGTCAATTCGGGGAACATCATCTTGGAGCCAGATGTTTCATTGGCCCTGACTGCGAATGGTACTTAATGAAACGCATTTGTCACGTTACACCAACAACCCAGGGAATGTCATTTTGGCCGCCGAAGGAGGTGACTGAGTCGTTGCACTTGACTTCGGGGAGAACAGACGGGGCTTGGAAAACTAAAGGAAAGGGAAGTTACTAAGTGAGCGCTTCTGTCTGTCACGTGCCAATTACATTTTTGGGAAAACGGAAACCTCGTAGAGGAAAGAGAGCACATGTATATAAAGAACACCGAATTGTCGAAATTATTTATTTATATGGGATAAAATCACGAAAATACGATCATAGCAATTTGCTAACATTTAAAACCATTTTCTTTATTAGCATATTTCTTGTAAAAGCCTATATCTTATTAATTTTTTTAATGTGGATATAAACCTTACTATATTTATGATCGTGATATCTCTCAACCTAATTTACATGTCTCACTGTAATATTGCAAGTTGTCCCGAGAAAAAGGACTTGCTAATGTATAGAATTTTTAGTCCAAATTATAACTGGATTATATGGTAAAACACATACAGTTTTAACTGAAACTATCATTTTGGTTCGATATTATTACCATGGGTGATACGGCAGACATCCCTTTTGAAGCCAATTTCTACGCCTTGTGTAACATATCTGCCGTCACTTGTACAACTTCTGCGGTGATTCTATTTTCAGCTCAGCGTGATCGGTGGATAAGGATGAAAGAAACACGAGATATTTAACGAAACTCCACAAAAATTCTAGAGATATCAGATCTGGG